>JAVXUP010003792.1:0-53047 GCA_033070095.1 Escallonia herrerae | reverse complement strand
TTTGGTCCAAACGTTTTAGCGAATCAAGAGAGGGGATCCACTTTTCACCTTGTCACACTCCACTTAGTATCTATTATTGATGCCACTACGCGATTGAGTGTACTTCAACTGTCCTTGATTTAGTAGGAAATGCAAGCAGTACTGTAAAAGTTTGAGGCATAGCTGTTAATGTTTTCCTGTGCATTGCATTATGGAAATGATGAAAGTCTTAGGTGTGTGTCCATACGTCCTTGGCATTAGTTGAGCTGTATATTTGCGTTAGCTTTCATTGTTCTAAAATGACAGCGTTCGATGCAGTCAAGAATTTAGACCATTCTCTTCTACACGTTCAAGGTTAATTCAGCAACGTCTCTTATTATGCGCATATAATGCATTACTTGCTGTAGCATGACAATCCAAATCGGATGGAGGGAGTCCAACCAGATAAATTTTCATAGGGGGGCAATGAATTTGAAACAATGGAAGTAATCCCAAGATTTCGCCTATCGGGAGCCTTGTGCAGTGGTTTTCCTTTAATCTTGTTCAGCAAATACACTATGGACCCTAGCAATATTGGAATAAGGCTTCCTTCAATGTTGCAATAAGGCCTCTGAGAGATTAAATTATACAACATTGGATAAGTTTTTCATTGACATCAATATTATTACCTTTTCTTTTTGAGATATGCTCATTTTTCTGTACGTGTGGAATGCATATAAGTTTTTCATATATTTTTGGAAAGTAAGTTTTTGAGGTAATTGTTCGGCATGCTGACTATTTGTTGATCTTGCTGTCAAACCTTGTGCTTGTCTATCAGGGTTATTGCAAAGTGTCTAGTAGTTTGAATCCAGGTTCCCCTGGTCTACCTCATGCAATTTCTCCTTGTAATTTTGCAACTGCTGAAAGTGAACAAACACGGTTTCAAGACGCACACGCATTGATTGATTCTGCCCAGACTAAAGACAGATCGTTGAACATTGATCCTTCACATGGCAGAGTAATGCTTATTGATGGCACCTCAGTTATTTATCGAGCTTACTACAAGCTTCTTGGTACGTGATATGATCCATCATCTAAGCTATATTACGTGCTATTTCTCAATGCTCATCGCATTACTTTCCGGCTTACTAAAATCTTGAGGTGAGCTGAAATCCTAGAATACAATAAAGAAGGGTAGCCTAACAAAAACGAAGAACAAAAAATTGGTTTAGGGCTATAGGAAAACGTCTTGCAGTGTGGGATAAGGGTTTGAATTGAGTGAAATAGGAGCATTGGCGGAGCTAGGATGAAGGATAAGGTGGTCAAACTATAACAGTAGTGTAATTTTTTGTTTTCAAATAATTAAGATGGTCAATATGCACCTCACATAGATTTCTCTGGCAGAGGTGTTAGTTCTTCAGGAGCATGGTCTCTCTTGGAACCCATAAATGTTTAGGACTGGCCGATTGGGAGATGAATTCAGTTTATGCCTTCATGAGACTGCTTTATTCTTTGAAGGTGCGCAGAGGGGAGGATGATAGGGTGGTTGGGAAAGGGAGTTATGACGGTTACCTTTTCGGCAAAGTCTTTTTATTCACTTTCAAAGCCTGGGGTTGATACTTCTTTCCCTTGGAAGACCATTTGGAGGTCCTCAACTCTCCCAGAGTGTTTTTTTTCCTCTGGAAGCAGCCAGATATGCTATTTTGACGGGTTTAATATATTAAGCAAAGGAGAGTTGTCATCAAATTGGTGTTTCATGTATAACCAACGGGCCAATCCGTGACATATCTTCTTTTGCATTGTCCAGTTTCCTACAGACTTTGGAGTTTGTTTTCAGTCTGCTGGGCCTGAGTTGGGTGATGGAGGGGTCTGCTCGGAACTCTTTGGGAGCTGGTCTCTGTTTCAGGCGAGGAGGGCTAGGAAATTGTGGGGGACCATTTGCCTTTGTCTGTTCTGGTGCATTCAAAAAGAGAGTAGTAGAGCTTTTGAGGGCTTTAAGTTGCCCTTAACGAAGGTGAAGGTTTTTTGTCTTCACTATTCGCAGCTGGGATGAGGATGGTTCTAGATCCACTGAAGCTTGTTAGCTTTATTGGACAGCTTACTGCTGTGCTCCTCCTGTTGAGTTTTTAACTTAGTTGTACTGAGCAGGGGCTGGGAAGCATAAGCACCTAGAAGAATCCGAGTTGGGAGCGGCTTTGTTAAATTAGTATTAACTGTATTTTTATGCAATCAACAGTTTATAATATGTACTTTATACGCATGAGGTTATATATACACTTATACACACGAATTGTCGTTAATTTTTTTTTTTATGGTACCCAACTGTGTTATGTTTCATTCAACAGAAAATCTAATATTTTCGTGAAGTACTTGCACAAAGCTTTTTGACTGATACGCTGGTCATATAAGAGCCTGACGTGGGGCCATTCCGCAGCCATGTTTCGTTTGATGAAAGGAAAGACCCAGTCCCATGTGCTCTGTGTCTCCAAGCGAAGTGACCAGCCTTAATACATATCAAAACTAACAACAGCTTGCTTTCTCTTAGCCTAACACCTCGTCAGCTTTGTTTTCCTCTTTCTCGCTGGATACCCTGAACCTAAATTAACAATGACCCATACGAAAATTTGTGTCAGCGAGAGGGAAGAATCTGAGACTACTTAAGTTCGCAAGTACAACCCACCTGGAATCGCGCTCCCAAAAAGCTTTCAAGTTGGGAGCAGAAATTCGAGAATCTTAGGGAGATTCTTGGCCTATATATGAGAACCTGCAAGTAAGGTTCATACTTTTTTTGGAAATGGGTTTCTTCCCCTTGATTGATTTTTTTTTTTTTGTGAAAAATATATTTTACGCGCGCACAAAAAAAAAAAAAAAACTCAAATACAATTCTATGGAAAATTAGCGGGTAAAATACTAGTAAAACCTTCCTTCTCCCTAAGTTAAGGTGGTCAATTTACCACCTTCAATTGAAGGTAGATCAGCCCTTGAATAGCAGCCGTTGGGCGGTAAGCCGAATCAGCACTGCAAAAAGTACTCTAACTATCTGTGCGCTTTAGGCTGCTGACATTGCCTCTGGTTGAAGGAAAACTTGAGCTTGGTTTTGCTCATCAAATTGAATGGATGCGTTTCCAAGGATAAATGCAGGAGAGAAGAAGAGAGGGAGCAGCATGGGACTCATACCCAGTTGCATAGGCTTCAGACCAATGAGATGAGGCCTCACAGATCCAACAATGGAGTTTCAGTATTGGTTTCTTCACTTATGTTCATATAGACACGCACACGCATAGAAGACCATTGACTTGGAGAGGAGAGGACGGGGGTGGCAAAAGTTGGATGAAGACTGGATACGTTCTTTGAGCTCATTAAGCATTTGATACTGGTCAGTGGCCCAAAAATTGAGAAGAATAACTGTATCTGGGGATAGTGTACTAGAATATTTCAGATGGCGGTGCTGTTTGCACGCAGGACTATCATTATAGTCTTTGTAGAGTTTCCTTATTACCAGGTCTAGATTGTGTTGCAAATCCTTTTAGGGTTCTCATTGTATGACTCAAGTCCGTCCCTTTTCATCAAATTTTATCTGTTATAACAGCGAGTTTGAGAGTCCATTGAGTGCTTCCTTACTACACAGGAAATGGCCTTCTGCTGTTCAACTGGTGAGATTAGTTAGTAAAACCTTTTTGTTGTTTTCATAATTCTATTTGGTTTCATTGTCATTTTGACTTTGTTTTGGTCGACCTTGATATGTTTCTCACTGATGGTATTTTTGTCTTAGTTCTTCTTTGATAATATTTTTTATGGTAATCTGAGTTGTATTTTCTCCCATGTTCCTCGTTTAAATTAGGAAGTTGACTGATCTGTGTAAAGTCAGATCTGTGCCATAAGAGGCACCTTTGTGTACAAATCAGTGTGTCCTTGGGTGGACACGGTTTTTGGCTTGATAGTTTGGTTTGTGTCTGAAGTTGAAGGCATGTTCCTAAATAAGGCAGAGAGTGCGAGGTTCAGATTTTAGCTATGGATGGATTTGTTAATGGATTTTTCTTGTTTGAGATAATGAGATCACTTTTACTGTTCCGCAAGTTAGTTGTTTTGCAATGTCAGAGGGTAAGATCCAAATCAAGAAGTATGATATCTGTTCGTGACGCTAACATGATGGTTTGGGTTGAGTTTTGTAACAAGGTCATGGAAAGTTTAACAGAATGACCACAAGTGTGAGGCCAAGTGTTTTTTAGTGTAACAGAATACTCAAGATGGTGGTATTGCTTAGTATGTGGGGATGCTTAGTCTTTGTGGAGTTCCTCATTCGTGGGTCAAGGTTACTTCACATATCCTCTTAGGTGTCTTATTATTTATTGGAAGTTAGTATCTTATCATTGAACTTCAAAATATATGGCCTATTACGGTTTTTACTTAGATGTAATAACTTGATAAGTTTAGTTTAGATCTAATGATATAGCTGTACTTCTGGACACACGTGAATCATTTTGCTTGCTCTTTCTCTTTTTCCTAGGCTGGAGAAAAACTTTATTGTTTCAGTCAGTGTAGCCTATTTCAGAACATTTAGCATCCATTCTATATAAAAGATAAAAAGGTTCCAGGGTCGGTTTATAGTTTTCAAACTTTGTTGGGCCGAAGCAAGGTTTTGCCGCATCAAGCTGCAGTCTTTATCTCTTAGGTTTGCCTCGGTGTAGAACTTAGTCTTAGCTCGTTTATGACTAAACAAGTGTTTATTTCTGTTCTTTGTACCCCTAACTAATTTGTTTCTCTTCGTGTTTGTTCTTCTGGATAGCAAAATTGCACCATGGTCATCTATCGCATGCTGACGGCAATGGTGATTGGGTCATAACTATATGCACAGCTTTGAACCTCGTAAGCCTTAGAGATTCTAGCTTAATCTTCTGTTCCTTTACCTATTCTTATAGTTATATTGATATATGGAGGTATCTGTCTAGAATAATAACAGGCTTCTTTCTTATAGGACATAAGTTTCATCTGTTACAGATAGGGCCGATTGTTTATCTTTCCAATAACTTGCTTGCTACCAAATGCATCTTTTTCCTACTCTGAGAAAACCTGAAAAACCACAAAGGATAACATTAAAATATGTCACCCGAGACAATAGGTTTTCATAATCTACTTACACAAAATAGCAAATTGCTTGAAACATTTGCTCTTTGAAGGCTGTTTAAGTAGACATTTGAAGAAAAATAATATTCCCTCCATCCTGTTTCATCCTATGCACATCATACCTTTTCTCTGCCTTTGTAGATGGTTCCCACTGCTTTTTGGTCTATTTCCCTTTGGTGTAATCGATAGTGTTTTGCCTGCAGATAATTGATGTTCTGGAGTTTATCCCTTCACACGTGGCGGTATGGATCTTTTCCTTCCTGTGTGCTTGTTTGTGTCAAAATACTGTGAAAAATGTTATTGCACCAATAGTTCTTCTAGTTGCTTCTTATTCTATGCGGTTAAACGTCCCTATTTTTTTGACTATTAATGTTTCAGCTTTTCATTTCCGAGGAAATTGCTTACTTTGATTGATGTTGGAAGAAACTTACTTGACAGCTCATGTTGTGTGGCTTGTTGAAAACTTTTCGATCACTTGTCACGGGGTGAGTGGAAGGAAAAAGATCCTGATATTTTGACTATTAAATTGCAGTGTCTTGCACAGCCTGATTGAATAGCTGAAAGCCCAAGGATAGAAAATTTTTGTCAATTGGAATTTATCTGTGTTAAATCAAAACAAGGCCCTGTAGCACAGTGTAATGAAATTTCAATATTCATGTTTACTATTTAAAGCTCTTTAATTAGACAAGAAACTTTACCTTGCCTCTGACCTTGTCCGTGAATATTCTCTGAAAACCCAAGAAATATTTTTGGCATTTAATGTAGAAGCATTACTTTATTCGTAGTGCAATTGAGATCAGATCCCTGAACTTTTCTTGAATTCTCATTTGTTTCTTGTAAGAAGTGGAGTAATAGTTTGTCCTCGATCTTGATTGCAGTATTTGATGTTTTTTCATGAAAAATCCTTTCTTCATGAGGAGCTAGTGGCTGAAAGAAAGCCTTTTGTGTTACAAAAGATTATAGAACTCAACTATCTTTAACAATGAGACAAAATCGAATGTAGCTAAAATCTCAAGAGCCAAAAGGGGACTACTTTGACACGAGTTTAACACGGAGGCCTTGAGAGAGCTATTACTATTTCTTTATTCTCAAAATCCGTAAATTTCCACCAAAAATTAAATCCGGCAGTATTCGGAATGCCTATGACCATCTTCTTGCTGATACACCCTGCCGAGGAAGAGATCTATAAGTGACATAGGCATCACCAAGCTATCCAAACATCAACAAACTCCCATACTACAGGTTATTAGCCACTAAACGATGTCTAACATTGGGTCCTCATACTGCAAATATTTAGTTGTTTCTCTTTCCTTGCTCTTGTCTTTTTTTTTTCCCTTCCTAATATACGTGTTTAATAAAAAAAATAATTATTGTTGTGCAAGATGCATGTGCCATCTTAGTTGTTCAAGTTTAAGTTTCTTGTACTCTCTTTGCAGCTTTTGTCATGTTTAAGGTCAACTGAATGTCACTCATGTTTCATGTTCTGTGTCATTTTCGCATAAAGACAGTTGTATTTCCATTGGGCTTACATTTTGATCCTTTTTTGTGCAGGTGGTTTTTGACCATGATGGTAAGGTTCATTTTCAGTTACATATTCTGTATGTATTTGTTCACATCATTCTGTTCATGCAAATATGTAATTGTTTTTCCTGCTTATGCCCAATCACCAATCAGCTAGGTATCTCACAGGTGGCTGAGTTAACTCAGAAGTAGCATTGGCACCATTAAGTTACCCTCTTGACCTTTTGTGCCTATACACGTTCTGATTGAGGTCCTTTTGTCCTACACTAGTGTTTCTTCACTCATTCATAAAACTTGCTTGCATCCCAGATGCTCAGAATAGGCTTCAAAATCTGAAAAATTCACTGAAGAGCAACTCAATTTGAAGGTTTTAGTTTACATTGCGGACGCAAGATATAGTTCTAGGCCTTGTATATACTATTATGCTAAATATATGGGACTATCTGCATATACCCAGATGCTTTTAAGAAATAGACATTAGAAAGTATCTGTTAGATGAATCTGTTTAAGCAATGGTTTGGCTGTGAGGGCTGATGATGCTACTATTTCCTTTTTCAATGTGAAAATGTCTCCTACATGCAAAAGATTGTGATGTCCTATCAACAGTAATAAACAATAAATTCCACGTATCTTTATATGTTCTAGTCTGTTGAGCTTCTGCAATGCTGATTAGGTGGAGTATGTACCTATTTGTTATCAATTAGTATTTGGAGTATCTTCACCTTCTATTTTTCATCAGTTAATAATTACTTGGCAACCCTGATTTACTCCTTACCTTGTTAAGTCACGTTGTCATGTTACTTTGTAATGACAATATAGGATATTGGGCTGAAGACTTATTTAGAACAGGAACAAGGGACTAAATGAATAAAGGCCTTAAGCAAGCGCTGTATAACTACAGGATGTTGTACTGTGCTATAGAAATGCTTTACTGTTTACTTTGGATCTTCTACTTAAATAGGTCGAATGGAGCTCATAACCACTGCTTGTGAACAGCTTTCCTCAACTGAAGGCGCACCTACTGTTACTATATGTCTAGTCTATCTCAGGTCAAGTTGCGATCTCGAACTAACTTAATTATAGGTGGGAAGATAAATATTAGGAAAACACGATTTCCTCTCCTGTCTTAAGAACTTGACTTAAAAGAGAAAAGAAGACCGGACTAAAACAGCAGACAATTTCGACGATTGAACTTCAGTTTTATGTCAGGAATGCTGACTTGCCTGAAATTGAGATCATCGTTTACTCAATTGAATTACCTTGCTTGCTAACTTGTTTAAAAGACGCAAAAAGGTTTTTTTTATAGCAAACGTATTGGGGGCAATTCTTTTCATAGAGTGAAATATGGGGTTTTGGATTAAGATTCTTTATCAAAAAACAAATAAGGACCAATGGAATAAAGGGCCTTACTGAAGTAGGATGTGCTGTTAACTTGTTATGGTATTATGTTGTTACAATCTTGTATTATTACCTAATGGTCAAAGCGGATAAAACTCTCAAAAGTGAATATGAAACCGCAATCACTAAAATCAAAATGTAAGTTAATGCTTCCAAATATCATCATGCTGATGAGATTTACAAAGTAATTTCCACACCTATATACGAAAGCCTCGAGAGAAGGAGGGTGGAACGGAGGTAAGGGATGGGAGTGGGAAGGGGGTAAGGTGAAAAGCCATGCTTTTCTTTTTGTTTGAAAAATAGAAGGGCGAAGTATACTCCAGTACCACCTTGGTACCCAAGTTCTATTTGTATGCACACAAGTTCGCGAAGCTTATTTTAATTAACAGTCTAGTCGTTTGGCTGATGTCTAGAAACACAGCCAGCTTTTAACGACTAGTTTGAAATTGTCGTAAAAGTGCGGGCACTTCGCTAAACTTGCAACAACTTTGTGAAATTGTTGCTAAAGGTATGAAGAATACATACGAATACCACTAAGAACCCAATATCTCGTCTTGCAAATTACTTTAGAGTGTAATTGCTATCAATTTGTGATTGAGAAGCTCTAAGATAATTGCTAGCTTTAGCGACAGTTCGTAAGAAAAATGACTACATTAGTTCGTTAACTTATGTAATGGATGTTGAATCTATAAGAAATTTAGTGAATGGATGTTGGTGCTGTTTTGGTGGATGGAATGGTTGTTGAAGTGGTTGTGAGGCGTACGGAGAGGTGGAGTCTCTGTCAAGGGTATCTGTTGTGGTCAGAGTGGTGATATTTGATGGTGGTGGAGGGGTTTCAATCTCAGTTTTGTCCTGTTATGGTGTTTGGTTCTAACTTGTTCAGTGGTGAGGCTTGGTGGCAAAGTTTAGTAGGGTTCAAGGTACAAGAACTCGTGTTTGCTTCACACCCGTGCTTAGAGTGGAGACAAGGTTAGAAGATTGCAGTGTTACCGAATAACGTAGGGGTACATGGTATGTTGATTTTGTCTATGGTTAGTTTGCTTTCTGGGTTTGCTTCGGATTGCCTCTTTGGTACCGTCTGGCAGGATAATCACATAGCTGTACTATACCTATATATAGGTGAGGTGAGGAGAAGAAATTTGTAGGATGTTTAACTAACGGATACATGGCTACTCCATTCAAATGTGAAATTTTGAGTCGTAGATATCTAGAACGTTACAGAAGAGTTCCATATTTCTGTCTGCAGGATGCGATACATGGGAATCAAGGGAGAAAGGAAGTTAGGTAGTACTTTCACATTAGGCCTTATTATGCTCTCCAAATTCAAGATCCTGCCTTTGGGCCTGAAGCTTTGCCATATTTGGGTTGGGCCCTTTTGTCTCCTATGTAACGGATCTGGCTGGTCGATCTTCGGAAGGTCCATTCTTAGATTTTTGCTCTGCCTTTTTTTTCCTTTTTCAGGGGAGGATTTCTGTTTGTTCTTTCCTTCCCCGTAACTGGGCGTTGTGTTAACCTTATGCCCACTTAGCCATTATATGATACTATCTTTTACCAATCCCAAATGAGGAAAAGAAAAGAGCGAAGTCTGAATGGTTCAATTGATCTTATGTCTGGACAGCTTTAGATATTATCACTTACCTGTTATTTCTAAGTAACTTGTTGGACAAATGGGTGTGTATCATTTTTATTTCTTGCTTTTGCTCGGTCTTTTCGCTTTATCAATTTGCTTCTTGTTTTACCATCTTATCCTGCATGGTTGACGTTCTTACATAGTTATATTGTCGGGAGACACTTAGAAACTTGGCATTAGGGTTTTATTCAACCTTTTTGGTGGGTGGGCTATAGATGGTCCTCCAGGAAATTTTTAGGAGGTAGAAAGCATAATGAATAGTTTGAAACCTTGCTGGGAGTCTACATGGATATTCCCTTTTAGAGTTAGTGTTGCAGTGAAGGATTAGTGAAAATTCGGTGTATGAGTGCACTGCTTCAAGCAACCTTTTGATAAAAAAATCTTCTTTTCCAGGAATTCCTTATGATGGTCTGCCTCTTTCATCCAAACAAAGTGTTGTGGCAAAAGGTATGTGTGTGTATTTGTGTTTATTACTTTATCTCACAATGAGTTCAAGATGGGAGCCTTAGTAGAGATAGGAAATTCTTATGTAGGGTGGTGGTGATGATAGATACAGGGGCATTTTAGGTATCTTGCAGTCTTGTTCTTATCTACATCTGTACTATACACACCAATAAAAGGCCACGTTGTCTTATATACTCGTATTGAGCCTAGTCAAATACAGTTGAACAATATTTGATGAAGACTGTTGTCCTTACCTATATAGTATATACTCCCAAACAATAAACGCATTATCGTACTGCTGTGTATCTCATGAGCAGCATATGATAAAATTGTACTATATTGTCAAGTGTCTGAGCGTTCAGTTACTTTATTAGGGGAAATCAGTGAATTACAAATGCTTGATTCTTTTCTGTTTTTGATGCCACAAGACCTGTCCAAGACATCTGTGTACCTTTAGAGTGGAAGATGTGATTTTGGGTTTATTCATTATACTATGTGACACTGGACAGTGGAATTATGCACTGAACTGTGTTCAATAAAAAATTTTGTGTTTTAGTAAATACGGACAAACTAGGATCCATGGCTGTTCCTAGTTTTGCCTCAGAACAATGCCATTGCTTGTTTCATGTGCCTCTCATGTGAGGTTTAGCTCTTTAGTCAATTCTTTTGGATTGAAGTCCCTGCATTCCCTTTTCTTTTTCTTGGGGAGGTTAGTGTCGTTCTAGAGTGCCCAAGTAATCCATCTGGAAGGCTGGAGCCATGGCAGTGCCTCTTACTGTAAATTCACTTTGGTTGAATTACAATAGTTGCCCGTAGTTCATGGAAGACTTCATATCCTTAGCTCTTCTTATTTTTCAGAGAGAAAACTGATGTGAATATGCGTTGGCTTTATAATTTGACTGGCTCTTGTTAACATAATGCAGCAAACCCTTGAAGTTTCAAAATTTTAGATGGCCTTTTTGTATGAATGGAGTCATTCTGTTAGCTTTCCATCCATTTCTCCTTTTCAAATGGTTATCTGAGTCATTTGAGGGGCATTATGTCACTATATACGGAGAAATGGATAATTCTAACAGAAAATAGCTAAACAAAAGAAGTAAAAGGAAGGGCTGGTCGCACCTCATGCCTGCCGAGTGCCAACAACAGCGGCTAGTTATGGCTTAAATGTAGTTGTATATCGCGTATAGCCCTCGTATAAAGCCATTGTTTTTCCATGTTGGTCAACTTAGTTAAACTAGGACTAAGGTAGCCTAGGTTACCTTTTGGTTGGCTAGGGCTCCATAAATGTACATAATTAGGTTTGAGATGTGGAAAGGGGTTGTGAGATCTATGGACGACTATCTGTTGCAATATGCTTCAAAATCACTGAATGAAATGGCAGATCATCTCTTAGGATAATTTAGCATTTCATAACCATTTTCATGTATCTTCAAGTCACTTGCATCGGGGTGAATTTCATTCGGCATCGCTAAATTTTCATGCGGTAGATCTTTGCAGCACAAAGTTATTTTTAGCTATCTGCCAACCCAAAATTTCATAAGTGTGGTGCCCAACACCCCTCATATATTATTCGGCCAATAGCCTTGCCGGTGAAGTAATTTAACTCAAACAAGGGGGCATTTTAGTCAGAACGATTGAAAAAGGGAGGGAAGATTGTAATGCGTTTGATGGGTAGCGGCGTGGGACTGTTACAGTCGCGGGTGGCAAAAGGAGAGAAGAGGAAGGAAGAGAGATAGGGGGTCAGTGTCACCGACAAAGGGAGGGACGTTACCGGCGGAGAGTGGGGCATCGGTGTGAGATGCCGAAGGAGGGGCAGCGGCGGGGGGCTGTTGCGACGGCTGGGGGCAAGGGGAGAGAAGCAAAAGGAAAGGGGGGGGGGGTCTCGGCACCGCCGACACAGGGACGGATGATGCCAACGGAGAGTAGGGGCACTTGCACGAGATGCCGAAGGAGGGGTGATAGGCAAAGGGCAGTGGAGCGGCGCTGTTGCTACTGTGGGGGGCCGGGAAAGAAAATAGGTAAGAAGAGAGAGTGGGGGTCGACATTGTCGACGAGGGGAGGGGCACTGCCGGCGGAGAGTGGGGCGCTGGGGTGTGATGCCGAAGGAAGGGTGGTGGCCCAAGGGGGTTTGCAGCGCAGGGGTAATAGAGATTAGGGTTTCTTTGGGAGTGATAGAGATAGGGATTCCATTCAATTGAAATTCCAAGAATGCCCCCTAAGTTCAACTGATTGAATTTTTTTGTCAGGGATTTGGCCAAAATTTGGACGGTGTTGGGCACCACACTTATAAAAGTTGCGGTGGCAGATAGCTAAAAATAACTTCGTGATGCATAGAGCTACCGCGTATAAACTTAGGGTTGCCGAATGCAATTGACCCCTTGCATCGTGGATCCTTCACAGAGTTTCCCGAGTCTTCTAGTCAAGCATATTATTCGTGAGGTATGTTTATTGCTTTCTAGGCTAGTGTAGACACCCCATTTTTGTTGGCATTGTTAATTAAATTAATGGGCTTTATTATTTATTAGAGGACATTATTGAGTCTAGGCTTAGTAATGTGATTTATTTAATTAATTCAGTCCAAGTCCAGTCCATTGCATGACTAGTCCCAGTCTAGTCCATCAGTACACTTCAACTGCATTAGTCCTCCATTTATGTCCAGTCCAAGCTCTAGATTATTCTAATTGATGTAATTTTCTAGATGACTTGGGAAAATAATTCATGATTTGTTCTTGATATAGAGACCAAATAAATTATTTATTGATAAGAAAATGACTTATCCCGAATTTGGTACATCCCATTTACAATTTTGGAGATAATTACCGAAAAAAGATCAGATAATGTCCCGAAGTTCGGGAAAAATCATTTTAATTAATGGGGTGACCGGCCGGTTAATAGTTGACTTTTGTGAATCTGTGATTTATTACTTATTCTGACATATTTTCAACCTTGAAGATTGGCATTGCCAATCTTATCAGATTCTATGACTTTGAGCATTATGAATAGGGCCCTTGGCCTTCATTTTCAGGGGTCTTCGGTCCAGAATCTTATTCTCTTTAGAGCTTCTATGCCATTTCTTTGTGAAGTGACATAATATCTCTCTCGAGAAGTCTAGTTATTCCAACCACTCTTAAAATGTCTTTTTGTTCTTTGCATCGTGGATCTCAAGGAGAACATCTATGAGTTGTCAAGGCAAGCTACATCACAAGGTAATCTGTACTAGGCTTTTCTATGGTAGAAAAATTATATAGATTGTCTCCCCTCCTCGTGATTGCATTTCATTTTAAAAAAACACAAAAAGAGTCTATTTCACATTCTTTGTTTAAAGTTTAGGTTTGAAATGTAGATTGCTCCCCGCACGACCAAAGTTGAACTACGACGGTTTTTGTTATGATTAGTCCTATCAGATATGTAGGCAATTTGACCCCAGATGTTGAGTTCAAGCCAAAAATTTAAAATTAACTTGGCGTGAGTCTTATCACATTTTTGCTGGCTATGTGTTCTTAAGGCCAAATTTCATTAAAATGAAGTAGAGACCGAAAGCGCGCGGCGGTGTCTAACACCTTACGGTTGTGTAACTTAGTCCTCGGACACCTCTTTTGGTTTCGATAAGATTACTCGTCCTTTCGAATTTAGAGTCATTTTAGAATTTTTTTTTATTTCCCATTGTTTAAATCAAATAAGATGGCGACTCTAATAAAATTTTCTTCTCCAGGAAATATTTTCGAGGCGGTGCACCACAATAGCGACTCTGTTAGGGACCAAAACATTAAGACGGCTAGATTTAAAAACTTTTCTTGATTTTTGGCCTTTTTGTATTTTCTTTGTATTTTGTGGGATGTACAATATGACATAATTGTGGTATTTGTGCTTTTATTTTCATGCCTCAAACACGCGTACATCTCACCCCAACGGCGAGTGCAACCGTTAAGGCCTTTGGTTCTCTTGGGCTCAAAGAGATCTCTCGATTGAGCTCTCAACTCCACGGCCTTGTACTAAAGATTTTTCTTAGTTTCAGGGTATATTAAACGATTTGCATACGTACTGGTGATTGCTCATTACTAATTTCCTAGTTACGGGCGAGATATATATGGTACATTCAAGCCGATATGAGTGACTTTTACACCGATGTTATAAGGATAAACCTCACAACTAGAGCATTCAATGTTCTGCCCTTCGTTGGGAGAATACCTGTGTTGGCCTATGGCATGTTGGCAGGGAAACCACCAACATTCTGTAAGCTAAATTGGTAATTTCACAGACAATGGGAGACTCTGACTAATCGGCTGGTTATCTGTGCTCCAAATCAGATTACGGTTAGTCAATATGTGCATTACTTGAAAAAATTCGAACTAGCTAGTTCATACCCTGATCCAACTCACTGACCAACCGGCCGGTCATTCGCCATGATGACTGGATGGTTAGTCAGAAACCTCATCCTCTAGAGAATTCCCAGAAAACTCCAAAAAAACCTAACCACACTGACCAACCGGCCGGTTATCCTCAGGATAACCAAATAGTTAGTCATAACCCTAACCCTCTGGAAAACTTCTAGAAAAAATCCTAACCACATTGACCAATCGGCCTATTATCCATCCGGATGACCGGACGGTTAGTCAGACATCTCATCCTCCATAGATTTTAAGAAAAAATCCTCAAAAAATTATCCTAGCCTTATTGACCAACCGACGGGTTTTCCCGGTGCCCCTATTATGGTATGAGCTAGCTAGCTCGATAATATGTGGAATGTATAATAAATTTTTTGATAACTTTTCCCTATGTAAAAAGAACTATGGGGTAGATAGATCAGTTAAAGCTAAGCATGAATGGTATCGGGACTCAACCCAAAAGCTATCACGAACTCCAATGGCTGAGGAGTTTCCACAGATATCTGATTTGGTTAGCATTATTAGTGAACTTCAGAAGGATCTTCAGAATGGTTTTACCAGCCTAACCGAGCAACAATCCTGAACCCTCGAGAAATTGGATAACTCAAGAGGAAAGGTAGAAGAGAATCAATAGAAGAGGGGATCAAGGATGATAAGAATAAAGGTCTGAAATTTGATTGGATGTATAAGTCCGAGGAAGAAGAGATTAAACACCTTGCTATACTAGAATGGAAGGATAAGTTAGCCACACTGGAGTTCCAAATTACTAGAATAAAGAGAGTTGATGATTCTCTAGACCTCAATGCCCTAACCATGAACCCCGAAGATAGGTTATCTCTGAACTTCAAGATGTCGGAGATGGACAAGTTTGACAGGACCACGGATCCCAAGATCCATGTGAAGATATACATGCGAGCATTGGCCCCATACGGGGTAAACCACAATCAGTTGATACAGTTGTTCTACCACACTCTCACAGGAACCACCTCCCATTGGTTCCTTACTTTAGATGAAGCCTAGGTCCGTACTTGGGAAGATGTTGTAAAAGAGTTCATAAAGCAGTACCAATATAATGCTAACCTGGATATCACTCGGAGGGATTTGGAAACCATGAAGCAAGAGCCGAGAGAGTTCGTTTTAGCTTTCATCATGAGGTGGATGAATCAGGTAGCTCAGCTGGTGAACTGTCTAACTGAGAAATAACAAGTGAACATTGTTAGGAGCAACCTACTTCTAGTCTATCACGATTTTATCTTTAGCCACTACCATAGGTCCTTTAAAGCTCTTATAGGATCCCTCATACAAATAGAAGATGCAATCAACAAGGAAACCATTTCTCGTGAATTAAAGCTGCTAGGGGTATATCGAGCCAGCCCAAGAAATTCTAATGTCCAGCCTAACTGGCAGTAGCCAACAATGTCACACCGTGCAAGCACCTCGAGCAGTGACATGGGAAGCCACTGCAGAGCCTAAGAGGAAGTTCACACTATTGAATGCACCACTCCCTAAAGTCTTTAAATAGTTGTTAAGGAGGGGAATGATGTCTAGGCTACTACCTACTCCCACGCCAGCGGTGATACCCAAAGGATATGATGTTCAAGCCTTTGTGATTATCACCAATGAAAAGGACACTCCACAGATAGATGCATTACCCTACGTCACGCCATACAAGACCTTATAGACAAGGAAAAAGTTTCCCATCTTGTTAGGTCGAATGTCCGAAGAGAACCCTTGCCGCCTCATAGGGTAAATTGCATTGGTGACAGGCAGCCAGTTATGGATCCGTTTGTTCTCATTGTTCTAGCTAACCAGCCAATTTGGAATTTGTATCCGCTTATGATTCCCTACCACCGTTTTGCGATGTGATTACTCGGGAAGAATTGATGGAAGGCAAAGCCTTCAATGTTGTGGAAGAATATGATGAAGAAATCGGGTTTACACTCCGACCCAATGCAGAGATATCCCACTAACCCGATCAAGATAAGTGTACTAGACTCCACCTCATCCAGCTACCTCTGACCCATTATTATCGTAAAACCCTCCTGATGACGTAGTCCATTGATAATTAAAGAAGACACAAGCCAACATTTTTATATGGGGATTAGTGTCTGCCTCATACTCCCACCGTCAAGCCCTTATCAAACTTCTCAGTAAAGCCTAGATACCAATCCTAATCCAGCTCGTCACAAGTGTTAGGGGATATACATTACAAAAATGTCCTCACCTTTTTCGAGTCTAATCTGCCCAAGTCAGGACCAAGGCATAACGACCGTTCGATATCATTATGCGAGAACTTGATAAGAGGGCTCCGTTAATCCTTATAGACAATGGTTCTGCTCTAAATGTATGTCCCCTAAGCATTGTCCAAGCCCTTGGAGTTGACCCATCAGAGTTCACCCCTTCCAACCAATTCGTCTGACCCTACAACAACACCTGAAGGGACATGATTGGTATGGTGAAGCTCCTGATGATTATGGGTACTGCTAGTTTTGATTTTGAGTTTTAAGTATTGGATATACATGTCGCTTTCAGCCTTCTATTGAGCAGACCTTAGATACACTTTATGGTGCAATCCCCTCTATATTGCATCAGAAGGTCAACTTTGTGTTGAATGATGTCGTCTTCCCCATAATGGGAGATCCACAGTTGCCTCAGATCAAACAAGTCGAGACTGATAGTGTTCAGGTACTGCATGACTCTTTTGGATACATTGCTCAGTGGATTTAAGATGGATCACCCGGTTCAGGGTCTCAAGTATGAGGAAGTTTGTCAAGGTGAAGACTTCCTTAGCTTTGACCCCTACAGTAGTATAGTCGTGCTTCCCATGTTAAGGAAATTCTACTACTTTTTTGGAAAAGGCTTAGGCCGAAACTGTCAAGCAATTCCTAGCTTCCAGAATATGGAGAACAAAAAAAGACCAGTTCGATTTAGAATACATGCCAACCAGAAAGGAGAAGAAGGAAGCTATCCTGAAGCTCGCCCAGGACAAGAAGAACAAAGATAGTTAGAAACGCATGAGCATGACCAAGATCCCTACTATAAAAGGATGCTTCATCAAATAAGGAGAGAGTGGGCCATTCTATGGATTTTTGGAGCCAATTTATAGTGTTGAGACCAGAAAATTGATTAAAGGATGGGAAATACTTTACAAGTGTGAATGGGTCAAAGACAAAGAATATAGACCATGTCGGGTAATGAAGGAGTTTCAGATTGGATGGATCCAATAACAATGACAACATGCTTCACAAATATGTTTATCTCAGTGCTTATCTGTGAAGTGGACGACCAGATCACAAACCTAGCATGCCTAGTCACTCACAGGGCGATATATAGAATTGGATGACCGAGTACAGACCGCTGACTGTGGAGAGATTGCCGAAGGAAGTCCTGCTGTATAAAGATGCTTCGGAGCCAGAAGACTTGTATGTTTATGTCACCTTAGCCAATCTAAATCTGCTTATATACTATGTATTTGCAGACTACTTGATTGATAATATAATTGATTTCAATTATCCCTTGGTTACTGTTATAGGTTATGATGAATTAATCAACTTGGTTAATGATGAGTCATACGTAATGGAGTTTGAAGAGGAAAAAAATTTAACAGAAATGATGAAAGAAATCGAAAATCGGGAATCTAGTCGTGTCAAGCCAATGGACGAAGAAATAGTCAAAGTTAACATAGGCTTGCCCGAAGACGTAAAAGAAATCAAAATAGGGCTAGTCTAGATGAGAGGCAAGAGAGGAAAGCAGTGCACTCCTCAATAGTTTATCGATGTTTTTGCTTGCTCATATAGTGACATGCCCGGTATAGACCCATCCATCATGGAACACCACCTACCTACCCTACCTGGAGCCAAACCTGTCAAACAGAAGCTCTGCAAGTTGAGACAGGATTGGTTCCTCAGGGTTAAGGAGGAGGTGATGAAGTTAATCCATATTGAATTTATCTGAGTGATTGAATATCCTACCTAGTTAGTCAACATTGTACCTTTTCCAAAAACTCCTTGTCAAGTCAGGATGTGTGTCGACTACGAAGACCAAAATCAAGCTTCTCCCAAAAGACTTCCCGTTACCCATCATAGACTTGATAATAGACAACACAACCAAGCATGAATTTGTATCCTTTGTATATTGTTTTGCAGGGTTCAACTAGATAAAATGTCTCCTGAGGACCAGGAAAAGACAACCTTCACAACCCCTATGGTACCTTTTGTTATACAGTGATGTGTTTCCATTTGAAGAATACATGGGCTACAAACTAGCGAGCCGCTACTACCCTGCTCCATGACATGATCCATAAGGAGGTGGAAGTTTACGTGGATGACATGATCATCAAGTTTAGGAAGAAGGAAGATCATTGCGCAATGTTGAGAAAATATTTTAACAGGTTAAGGCAGTACAACATGTGGTTGAACCCATATAAGTGTGTTCGGGGTCATAGCTGAGAAGCTCCTAGGTTTTATGGTGAGCAAATTAAAGCCATACTCAAGATGCTTCCACACAAAATTGATAAGGAAATCTGAGGGTTCTTGGGGTACAATCCAATACATCATCCGGTTTATATCCCACGTGACCCATGATTTGTGAGCCTATGTTCAACCTGTTAAATTAAAGCCCACTGTGTACATTTGTGGGGATTAATGAGTGAGTGTCTTGAAGGTGTTGCTGCATGAGTGTGAGGGAAAGAAGCTGTCGCATGTAGCTCGCATGTGGTCGTTCAAGTGTGAATGTGAGTGCATGTGTAGGGTGCAAGAATGAAGGCTGACAACAATTAATGGGTATATTGTGTTGAAGCAGATTGAGTGATATGCATATGGGTGTGTGGGTATATTATGAGTGAGTGTGGTTGTGTAAAGAAGTGAGTGTTAAGTGCAAATGAGTGTTAGAGTGCAAGTGGGTTTGAAGAGATACACTGTATGCGTGAGAGAATGGAGAGGGGGAAGATCCTGTGAGAAAGACATGGAATATATATATATATATATATATATATATATATATATATATATATATATATATATATATATATATATATTGGAAAAGCGAATATAAGGCTAGCCTCACGCAAGTTGCGTGAGGCTAGCAATCAAAACTACATAGTTTTTCCTCAAACAAACAAAATTAATTTTTCCCCTTTTTCTCTCTCTCCCTTCTCCTTATTTTTCTCTCCCTTTCCCTCTGTTAGTGGCTGGCACCAGCGAGCCACCGTCACCATCACACCCACCATGCCTACCTCCATAGCCAACTAGCTTCCATCCCTGGCTACCCTCCATGTCCACCGCCGACACCACAGGAGGGCAACGGTCCAGCCACCGCCTCATATAGCCACCGCCACATCAAGTCTGTAGCTGCACCAGCACCACAGCATGACCATTGTCCTGTCGCCACCACATCATCACGGCTACAACCCCATCACCACCACATCACGACCACAAGCCAGCGCTGACCCAACAACCCACCACCCCACCACCACAACCAATTGACGCACTACCACCACTGTGAACCAACTGCCCACCACAATCGATCGCCACAATCAGCAACACCTCAGCGCATCACTATCGATTTTGAAATAATTGGAGCACTTAAATTGGAACTCAAAAAAAAACTTTTAAAGAAACACACCTACAAACACACATAAATCTGGTAAGTATGTGTGTGTGCGTATTGGAGGTAAGGGGACGCGTTGTGTGTCTGTGCAACGATGAGGGTGGTGGGTCTCTATAGTCCTGTGGTCGTTAGTTGTGAAGGTGGGTTCGTGTGGCGAAGAAGCACCTTAAATTGGGGAAGAAAGATGGTAGGCTGATAGTGTAGTGGTGGTTGGTCGGGTTTCAGTGGGTCACAGTGGTGGTGGGTCGGAATTTGAGAGGTCACAGTTGTGATATGGTGGATCATTGTTCGAAGGGTCACGGTGGTTCTATATGGTTGCATAGCAGTGATGGAGGTGAAGCGGTTCAAAATGATGGTGGTCTTACCGATGGCAACAGTGAGAGAGCTGGGTAATGGGGGTGGGCTGGTTAGCGGGGGAGAGGGAAAGAACAAAAGGAAAAGACACAAAAAAAGAGAAAAAATTAAGAAAATTTAACCAAAATTACGTAGTTTTAATCGCTAGCCTCACGCAACTTGCGTGAGGCTAGCCTTATATTCGCTTTTTCCTATATATATATATATACATGTGAGAAAGAAATAGGATTGATATATGCACATGTGTGGGTGTGGTGCATAGATACCTAGGTGAGATTATGTGAAATTGCATGTGTGTGTGAGTTTCGTGTGTGAAGTGATTCCAGGTAGAACACTGCTAATTGGGGCTAGGGATGGCAAAAAAATCCGCAACCGGCGGATCTCCGATCCGCTCCGATTCGATAGGAGCGGGTTATGTTAACTTTGACTGGGTCACGGGGCGAGTACAATATTGTTTATGTAAACCCGCAACAGGTTAGGGTCGGGTATGGTATTCTGTCCAACCCACCCCGAGATCCGACCCGATCCGACCCGGTCAACTTACCTATACAATAATTAATCTCAGCCGTCCATCATGTACTATATACATTATCTTTTGTCCTGAATCAAAACCCTAGAATCTGAGACACGACCATCTCTCTCTCTCTCACACACACACACACACACACACTCGGCCGACCAAAGATACCTCGACACTCTTTTGCTGACCATCTTTATCTCTCTCCAACGTCGGCCGCTACGGCGCTGCGCCTCCACCGCTGCGGCACTGCATCTCCACCGCCGGTAGCTCCATCCTACGACCTCAGACCAGTAGAACCACCTTAACAGCTCCACCACCGAAAGCAACCGCTTAACAGGAGAGCCATATCATGGTAAAATGAAAGGTTTATTACTTATCACTTGGCTACACAGGAAAAGGAGACGATGATTGGCATATTGATTCTTTTATTTAACAAATTTGGCTAGCAAAGCCTTGTAGGAAATTAGTTCCATCCCCCCAGAATTTCAGATGACTAAAAAACTCATGCTTCGACACTAGCGTTCACTATCCTAGTTCATCATTTCCAAAGGAATGAGAAACTAATTGTTCTTTGTAGGCATTAAGATGTCCAGGTACATGTATCAAGGTTCACATTGCATACTATATCCTGCACTGAAATGCCCAATCTAAGCACAAGCGCAAGACAGTTCTAACTCCATGTTTCTCTGACGCTTTGAGTTTTTGAGTTTCTGGGACAGTTACGGATTTTTGAGTGCTACAGCAAGGGAGGGGCGGATCGGGATGGGTACGGGTTTTCTAAATTCAAATAGGATCGGTTATGGTATTTTACATACATAACCCGATGCGGGGCGGGTCGGGGCGGGGCAATGTTTCATAACTAGCAAGGCGGGTTTGAATTTTACTAGATCCGCATCCGACCCGCCCCATTGCCATCCCTGGTTGGGGCTGAAGTCGAAGATAGTGACAGAGAGAGGAAAAGCTTTAGTTTGAAATTGAAGTTAAAAGTGTCGCTAAAGAGGATTATTTTTTTAGCAGTTTCTTTCTTAAATTTTAAGATATATCTAGAAATTTATTTCGACAAAACTCAAAAGAATAACTTACATTAATTTTGCAAGAACTACGCACAGTAAAATTTTTAGAGTTTTTGGAGCTCTGGAAGCGTGCTAACTAATTTTATTCGTAAAAGAGACTTTGGCATATTTTAAAATAGTAAATTAAGTTATTAAATTATGATACTTTTATAGTAGTCTTATATAGCTATGATACCTTATATTCCAGAGTTTCAAAGTTTCTGAAAGTTGTTTGCTATTTTTAGCACCGTTAGCAGCGTAACGCTCGATCGGCAATCGTGTAACGCACTACTATTACAATAGTTTACTAAACTATTTTTAAAGGGAATTTTTAAAGAGATTTAGGCAAAATATAAAACTAAAACTCCCCTTATTTTTGGGAAACCTTCGACGTGAAATTTTCTCAGATTTTTTTTGGACATGGAAAATGTTTCGAACAATTTCACTTTTAAAACAGGTTTTTGAATTATTTAACATAGTAAACAAAATTATTTTTAGCCTAGAATTTTATAGTAACTTAATTGTACCGAGAGGCTTAAGTGTCTAAAATTTCGTGGCAATTCGGCGCCGTTTGATTTATTTTTGGAACATAAGCATTAGCGCTCAATGTAATGAGCAGTTTAGGGTTCCGAGCAGAAAATCCCCGGACGGCTATTCTTGTCCGAAAAACCCACCAGTGGTTTAAAAGTATTCTTTTAGGTTATATCTAGGTGGATAACTGTACGTTAGGCATCGGGGCCGATTAAAATATTTTACAAAGTACAAGAGGCGGTTTGGTAAATTTTACTCACTTAAGAGAAACCTAATACTTAGGCGTGCTCGAGCGATAATGAATGACATCCGTGTGGTTTGTTATTTAGGTTTTGGTAGAAAAGGGATATGGTGTTGACCGATGACGCTTTCGGGTTAAAGCACGTAGAGGGATATAAAGAGGAAAAGAATGGTATTGAAGGTTCTTGAGCCGGATGTAGCAGCATGATCGTCGCTGGGAAGATTTTGATATGAGGAATGCGTAGTGTCAAGTAAGTGACCATTTGATTCAACTAGTATTTTTATATGCAACGTATATGTTTATCTACTGTTAAAAATGTGTTGCTTATTAGTATTGACTGTTTTAAGTACATTTAACTGCTCTGGCTTAAATTATCAAAAAGGTTTTAGTATTTTATTCTCGTAAAAGAAAAATTGAACCAGCATGCAAATGATGTTTTGCCTAGAAACTGAAATAGAACTCGGATTTGAAATGTTTTGTATTGACGTTATTGTGAATATTGAACATCTTGATGATTATTGAAAGGGTGTGAGGATGGTTGAGAATCAATTGATGAGTGATTTTGTTCACGATGAATCCAAAGGGGGGTTTTTGGTTTACTTGATTGTTGTGCCCTATATCCAAGGGGGAAAGTTGGATTTCGGGCCCTGGTCAACGGGACTTGTACGTTGATGCACAGTACTGTTGCTCGTGATTCGCCCTTGAGTCCACAAAATTTTATCCCGGATGGGAGAGGGATTTTGGGCCCTAGTCAGTGGGCCCTGTACGCTGACCGCAGCATATTGTTTGAGCTAATGTTGGGATCGAACTGGTTGTCTTAAGTTTTGTGCTAATGATTTTATACTTCAGTTTTTGGTTTAATGTACTCTATTTTGTTTTACCTGATGATTGCCAACTTTATGATTTTATATGTATTAATGTGGCAATACTATAAAGTGAGTTATTTTCTGCATGCTTTGGTCCACCTAGTTGAATCATTGGGTACTTACTGAGCATGTGGAAGCTCATCCCTTACTTATCATTTCAGGTTGAAAGTAAGGTGATGTTGAGGAGCATAGGAGGAGAAAATTTGGTGCGGAGCTTCGGAGTCTGCTTGAAATGAGTCGCTAAATATTAGATTTTCTGTTTAGCTTTAGTTGTTGACAATCAAAGTTATGAAAAGTTTTAGTATAAGTGATGTATTCAAATTAAAATATGATAGTGTAATTAATGTTTTGGAGAAGTTTTTATTTCTGCTACAGCATATGTTGGTTTTAGCAAGTAAGGCCTGGATGAGCCCTCGGTTGGAGTCTATTGGGTCTGCGGCCGGTCACGTGCCTAGCTCGCGGGCCTGTCCGTGGGTTCAGGTCGTGACATCGGCGCGTCCATGGCTCCACTCGTTTAAGATCTGAGTCAAGCTCAATAGAGAGAGTCGACTCAAGGAGGTAAGAGCCCCTTCCGGCTGTCGTGTCGCCGTCAACCGTTGCCGGTGAGTGGCCGAGTTAGTGTGTGTTGTCTGGGTCTAGGGAGTGGGTGAGAGACTTGGCGCAGAGAGGGAGTCGCAGACTGTTTTTTTTTTTAAAGTTGAGGGGGTACATTAGCCCCCCCCCCCCCCCTTCCCCTCATTCATACGTAGCTCCACCCCTGGGAGGAATGGATATTTTAGGTGCATTTTTGTCCTCCCTTCTTTATGTAAGGTTAGTTTTATCCGTTGTAAAGATTATTGTCTTTAATGAAGTAGGTAAAAGTATATGCAAAACCTCCACCTATTAATGTTGTCTAATAATTTACATAGAAAAAGTGATTAGATTTATACATGTTACTCTTAATAAAAAAATAATCATCAAAAGGATTCACAAGAGTCATTGCTATAACACATTAGGACTGTGTTTGGATGAAGAATTTTAAAGTACCTTGCATTTAAAAATCCATTCATTTAAAAGTTTGTTGATTTATAAATATATGGAATTGTAAATTCAGTATATGGACGATTTTATAGAAGCGAAAATTTTACATGTGGATTTGCCTTTGAGAATTGAAACTAGATAATTTGATGGTATATAGATACAAACTAATGAGAGAAGTCTCCTTCTTTTATGGAAAAAGTTACCCAAAATTATTATAGATATAAAAACGAGTCACTTTCTCCTAATGTAGCTAAACTAATGGAAGGGATTTGACAAAAAATTTAGTTTGAACTAGTTATTTTTAGGGAAAATTTTAGCACACCAAATCTCCTTTTCAAATCCCTCCTATAATTTGGGTAAATCCATCTTATCACAATCCAAACAAAAAATTTTGTGCAATGTAATTTAAAATCCTCTATAAAAGCGAAGCTCGCACATCAATTATCTCATCCAAAAACACTCTAGAAGTAATAAATTCCACGTATAAGTGATACACCTCACATTGTTAACCAAAATAGTTTATGTGAGGATAATGACATGCATCTAAAAATCTAGTTTTCGAGTCGCTATCTCACTTTTAAGGTCAACAATAAATTGGAAAAAATGAAAAATCCTAATATTGACTCTAGATCAACAATTAAACCATCTAATCTACAGTGCCCTAGATTCAGATTCGAAGACTTATTTATATGAGGAGAAGGTGTTAGGTACCTCATCATACCTTTAATAGGTCTCTACTTGTTTTTATTAAGTTTTGATGAGTTTTCTTGAAAAAGGCAAGAACAAACCCTGATTTACATAATTATTGGTTTGAACTCAACAAGTGAGGCTAAGTAGCCTACGTACACTATCGGACTTACTGGGATCAAAACCTCATAGTTTTAACCTTTAGGGGCGGTGACTTAAAATATGGTTTGTCAGTTTGTGAAAATAGTTATGCAACTAAGTTCTATTTAACTGAATACTGAAAAACTGGTTTTTTACTATCCAATGACCATAATTTGATCGCGAGAAGAGGATCTAGTCTACTATAACTAGAAAATAGAGAAGTTATACTTTTGAATTAGATTGTCTAGTTTTCACTTGGATGTATCCACAGTGAATGAGGGAGGACATCACAATATGTTCTCAATCCGATCGATAACCCTCACACAATAGCAGCCTTGAGGGGTTTTTTTTTAATTTGTTTAGGGGCACCTACGAGGTGTTTATAGAGGCCGGTGTAAGGCTGCTCAAAAGCTACACAAAACGAATAAGACATAACCCAAGACCAGAGAGCACAGTAAAATACACAATTACCCTCTACTGACTACCGAACGATACGGCTTGATGCACTTTTCCTTAGCATTTTACTTTAAAGTCCTTATTCCAGAATAGCTACACAAAACGAACAAGACGTAACCCTAAGCCAGAGAACATAGTAAAATACACAATTGCCCTCTACTGAGTGGTACACTTAGGTGTACCGCACGATACACACTACAGGGCCTATGCACATTTCCTTGGCATTTAACTTTTAAGTCCTTATTCTAGAAAACAAAGGTTAGCTGTCATAAAATGACGTGAATAAAATAATACATTTCCCTAAACCCAATAAAAGGTCAACTAAACTTCCAGACTCTGACTTGATTTAAATTTAACACAAATAAACTAAATGGATAGGACTTTACTAAAAAGTAACAAAAGAGTAAATCAAACCTATAATCAAATAATTGGACCGGGACCAGGTTGGACTATACTAAACTAAATTATCGAGACATGTTAAACTATAAAAGAAAGCCAACAAAAGTTGGTATCTACAATGTACAAATCACGACTTCTATTTTGACATGGACTCTACGATATTAATATATGATTACAAGTGGTTTTTTTTGTTCCCTCTAAATGAATATGAAATAGTTTTTTATTCAAAAAGTGAAAAACTTGCAACCATAGATAAAGATAAAAAGTGAAAAAGTCTTACTCCATAATTTTATGTGACTTTGATCCTTGTTTTCTCATCTTTTTATCTCTGAGATCATTCACAAATGATCTAAGAGCTCGTTTGAGATTGATTTTCAAAATCACTTTTTAGATTGAATCTAGCTCAGCTTTTAAAATTAGTTTAAATATATTGTTAGTTGTATGTGGTTGATCATGTGAATCAAATTAATTTTTTGACTTAATTTGAGCAACAATACAATTAGCAAAAAAGACAACAAGTTACAAAGCACTTGACTATTATCCACTAAATTTTCCTTCACATAATTTCTTAAAGCTGCGTTCGGTGCGCCGGATTATTTAGTTTGATATGACAGGATATGGGCCGATAAACTAAAATTCCTATCCTACATTTGAACCAAACGAGATTACAGGCCAGATAAGATTATCTTTGCCTCATTCGCCACCGGCAACAACGCCATACAAAACCACGACCGCACCACTAACACCATCAACATATCATCACTGCAACCATCCTCCTAATGCTAATTACAAACCCACCACCACATCAGAATGCCCACATCCGCCACGACAACCAATTGCAAACCTAATAGCAAACCCACCACTACAACCACCCCCACCACAGCATCAGAATGCAAACCTCCACCATGATAACCAATTGCAAACCCAACTGCAAACCAATGATTATCATGTAGTAATCTGCCTCGAAAATTTTCTTAGACCTTGGAAGGTAAAAAAAAAAAAACTTCTCCATCTTAATTCGTGAAACAAAGGAAAAATGAGGAAAAACCCTAAAAGACTCTAAAATGCCCAATTAGGCCTCTAATCCGCCTGAAACCAATGAAACAACCCTCTAGGGGGGGGGGGGGGGTTGAATAGGATTTTTGAAAATTAATGGAGAATTTAAATTAAACACAATCATAAATCTAAATCAAACCAATGAACATTTCAAACAAGATCCTAACTACACAATCTAAAGAGTTTGAGTAAGAGAAACTTGACACAGAGATTTAAATGGTTCTGCTTGAACTACCCTTAAGTCTACATGCACCACTTCAAGGAAGTTCTATGCAAGAACACTAAAATCTGCTAGCAACAATCTTCTTTCGGGTTAAGATCAAAATCCTTTCAATTACTTGGTGATATCCTCACATCAAGCACAAGCCTTGAATCCACAAAGCTCGCCCAAAACTTGAGAAACCCAATCCTTGAATTCACAAAGCTCGCCCAAAACTTGAGAAACCCAAGCCTTGAATTCACAAAGCTCGCCCAAAACTTGAAAAACCCAAGCCTTGAATCCACAAAGCTCGCCTAAAACTTGAAAAACCCAAGCCTTGATCACATCATTTTACAAAGATCAGTTGTGTACAAAGAAATCCGCTTGAAAGGAAATGATACAAATGAAGCTCTTATTACAATAAAGAGATGAGAGAATTGATGACTTGAAGAATACTCATGCTCAATCAAAGAATTGCTTATAAAGATGCTCTAGAAAATGATGTAAAACCATGAAGATGGGAAAAGAAAAGCTTAATCTATGAGCCTTAATGATTCTCTAATGAATGAAGGCTTAGAATATAGTTCCCATAGTGTATGATAAAGCACCAAATTTCTTGCATAGGGAGGATATGAAATATAGGCATTAATTGTGCCAAAATTGCTAATATAGTCAACTGTAATACCAATGAAGTCATTGTGTTCCTGTAAACTAGCCGTTGGAATTTATTGCTTCAAACTAGCCGTTAGAGCTAAAATTCAACCAATGTAGTCGACTAGGTAGTGCAGTGCAGTCGACTGTTAATCCCTACTCCAATCTGCTGCGGAACCCTACCCTTTTCTCATTTCTGGCATAACTTTCTTTAGAAAAAGTGGATTGAGGTTCCGTTTTTTGCTTTGAAAAACTAATAAAAAGGTTTATCAAAATGAGAAAAGATTAGTTTTAAAAATATATTTGAGAAAATCAGAGCAAGATCCAAAATTCACTCATTTTTAAGAAACACACTTTTGGGAAAGGTTATGAACTCGCATGCAATGCACAAGGTGTCTTAAGGTCATTTTAAGCCATAGTCATCAATCTAAACATCAAACCAAAACTAGTTACATAAAATTAAAGATCAATCATAATTGAAAGTGTAATGCCCGGAAATTTTGGAGAGTTAATATCAAATAAATAAAGTCAGAAAACCATAAAATATCAAAAAGTCTTCCAAGTGGTCATTCAGAGCATCTACTAATCAATTCCAAAGATACATCAACAAATGTCATAGCGGCCTAAAGCAATTATATGATCCCAAATTACTCCAAACAGAGTTTCAAAAATAAAATCAAAACATTACTTCTAAAATGTCAATACTGATTTTTGATGTAAAACTGCTAGCTCTCAATCACACAGCTAGCATGTTATTCAGTTCCCTTTTTACTGATCACCTGAAAGGAAATTATAAGGGAGTGAGCCAAATGCCCAGTAAGGCTGCTCAATGGACCGACCAAAAGGGATACAAAAATATCCAAAAAAACATAATTGTAGACGTACATAATATTAACAGATCGGGTACCAAACAGAATTTCAAGATACAGAGTCTGTTTCGCACAAAGACATATTTTCCAAATGCCAGAATATATCCTTGTATAGAGACAGACACTAAGGAGCCATTCAGAATAAGGTTACACATGCCATTATTGACACGTGGGATAAGGTTCTGAAAATAAGATCGCGATCTCTAACTCATTCCACTGTGTTAGCCCACGTTCCAATACACGTGGGTAAGTCAGAAACGGAAACGTCACATACACTGTGACATGGCTCACATAATTTTTCTACACTTTGTTCAATAAATTAGGCGAGACACTAACAAGCTGCCTAGATCATGTGAACTAGTGGATCAATACACCTTGCGGCCCACGGCTCACAAAAGTCACTTATAAGTGACGCAACTCCAAAGTCATGTGATAGAACTTTATGAAAATTTGTGAAACAATTCAAGTGGAGTATTCCAATAATTTTATAAACTACTCCAAAGTACACTTTTATTGAAAAGAATAATAAAAAAATGTATTTAATGAAAGTGGTGGCAACCAAATCAGAGTTTTATGATAGCTAACTATAACTAAACCAAGAAACAATATTGTTTGGGCACATAAATGAGATAACAAATTAAGTACCCAAGTTCATAGCTTTATCAACTTGAAGAATGAAATAGTTTACTGTATTGGATGGGAGCAACACGTGTGGCAGTAGAAGAAAGCAGGTAGAGTTGATAAAAACATGCATGATGTGATACACAAAAAGTCATGCATGTCTATTACATGCAAGAAGCCTAGGTGTGGGTGGAGAAATCACGAGGCTAAATGAATTGGAATAACAGAACCTCACATCTACAAAAGTTGTGATGACGCGGCAGAAGCCACTCAACGGGCACGTACGACGAGGTCAATACATAGTTTACATGAAAACCCAAACATGAAGGAAAAAAATAAAACAGCCATGGTGACGGCTAAACGGTTCCACGGCACAAAAAACGAGATATAGCCCAAACGATCAGAATTTTAGTAAACTAGCTAGACGGTGCTAGTAACGAAAATCGAGGTAGCAGAACAATAACTTTTAAGCATTTACAAAACAGTAGTTCCAAAAATTGAATTTGTCAAACGGTAAATTAAAATTTTTTATAATCCAAAGACAATTAGATTGAATAAATAATTAAACCCTTAAATAGATGATTGATCAAATGCAAATTCAGTTTCAAAAAGCTAACCCTTACCTCTAATTGTGCAATTGAACCCAATACTTTTGATCTTCTAAATCAATTATATCAAAATATCTAAAAATTAATATACCCAAAAGTTATAATTATGGTTCTAACAATAACAAAGAAATCGTAGAGTTCTAACTACAAACCTCAATTCGATATTCAAAATAAATTATTACCCCGAAGTAATGATCAAAATCTCAAGAGACGCTACAAAGAGTGGCGGTTAGGGAGGCCTCTCAGCATCACTAATCGTTACTGTCTCTAACGGTTAGTGGTGCTGAGAAGCATCCCTAACCACTACAAAGAGTGGTAGTCACATACCTACCCCCCCCCCCCAAACCCAAACACTCTTTCTCTCTCTCACTTTATGCTAGGGATGGCAATGGGGCGGGGCGGATGCGGATCTAGTAAAATCCGAACCCGCCCCGCTAGTTATGAAACATTGCCCCGCCCCGACCCGTCCCGCACCGGGTTATGTATGTAGAATACCATAACAGATCCTATTTGAATTTAGAAAACTCGTACCCGCCCCAATCCGCCCCGCCCTTGCTGTAGCACTCAAAAATCTGAAACTGTCCCAGAAACTCAAAAACTCAAAAAGCGCCAGAGAAACATTGAGTTAGAACTGTCTTGCGCTTGTGCTTAGATTGGGAATTTCAGTGCAGGATACAGTATGCCATGTGAACCTTGATACATGTACCTGGACATCTTAATGCCTGCAAAGAACAATTAGTTTCTCATTCCTTTGGAAATGATGAACTAGGATAGTGAACGCTAATGTCAAAGCATGAGTTTTTTAGTTATTTGAAATTCTGGGGGGATGGAACTAATTTCCTACAAGGCTTTGCTGGCCAAATTTGTTAAATAAAAGAATCAATATGCCAATCATCGTCTCCTTTTTCCTGTGTAGCCAAGTGATAAGTAATAAACCTTTCATTACCATGATATGGCTCTCCTGTTAAGCGGTTGCTTTCGGTGGTGGAGCCGTTAAGGTGGTTCTACTGGTCTGAGGTCGTAGGATGGAGCTACCGGCGGTGGAGACGCAGTGCCGCAGCAGTGGAGATGCAGTGCCACAGCGGTGGCGGCCGGCGTTGGAAAGAGATAGAGATGGTCAGCAAAAGAGAGTGCCGATGTATCTTTGGTCAGCCGAGTGTGTGAGAGAGAGATAGAGATGGCCGTGTCTTAGATTCTAGGGTTTTGATTCAGGACAAAAGATAATGTATATAGTACATGCTGGATAGTTGAGATTAATTATTGTATAGGGTAAGTTGACCGGGTCGGATCTCGGGGTGGGTTGGACAGAATACCATACCCGACCCTATCCCGCTGCGGGTTTAGATAAACAATACCGTACCCGCCCCGTGACTCGGTCAAAGTCAACATAACCCGCTCCTATCAGATTGGAGCGGGTTGGAGATCCGCCGGTTGCGGATTTTTTTGCCATCCCTACTTTATATTGAGTACATTCCATGCACGGTGTACATAAGTGCTATTTACACCCTCAGGTCTTGTTTTCCATGCCAAACATGAAAGAATTTTCGATCATTGTGAACTCCCTAGAATTTAATAAGAGTGTGTTTGGATTAGGTAATTGAACTGAAAGTTTTATTTTTACTGAGGATTTGAGAATAGAATGCATAAAATTTCTTGTTTGAATTGTGATAAGATAAATTTATCAAATTTTAGGAAGGATTTGAAAAAGGAATTTACTGTGCTAAAATCTCCTCTAAAAATAACTAGTCCAGAGTAGTTTTTGTTAAATCCCTTACAAAAATGTAACTGTATTTTAGGAGAAAGTGACTCTTTTTTTTTTTATTATTACCATAACCTTAGCTAACTTCTTCTATATAAAAAAAAATGGCGATTCTCTCTCACTAGTTTGTACCCATAGACTGTCAAATTATCTAGGTTCAAATTCTCAAATGTAAATTCACATATAAAATACTCACTTCTACAAATCGGCCAAACAATGAATTTGAAATTCCATAAATTTGTAAATCAACGAATTTAGAATGAATAGTTTTTAAAATGCAAGGCATGGCACTTTGAAAATTTTCATCCAAACACACTCTAAGTGTTTGACGGCATATTTGGTCAAATAAGATTTGTAAAACCAAACACTGTGATTCGCATGTGGATCAAAATGCAAAAACAAGGGCAAAAGCATGGTTTTCTAGGATTAGGATCCTACCTTGGATCGTAATTTTGTTTATAGGATCGGATCGTAAGAAAGAAAATAAACTTTAAAATTATACTTTACGTAAGGTGTTCTTACGAGATACATTAAACTTATGTGACAAAGTAGATCTGGACTTTTGGTTTGTACAAATTCACCCGTATACAACGACAATCACCAACTTTTAAGGAGATTATGTCAAACGTTTAAACTATGCTTGTGTATTAAGTAATTCAAGTGGCTCTCGCCCCTTATACCGTACAAATTATACATACATAGGCAAAAAGTCATGCAACACAGCCTATTTTGTGAAACATGTATGCCTTATTCATGGTAAGCACGTGAAAAGTCAAAAAAATCAAAGGAAAGTTTTCCCATATGTAAATCCTCATAATAGTGCACGTGCGTTACACTTACATCCACTTTTCGCTCAAAAAACATAAAATGACTATGTCAGCGTCCTGGAACTTCCTGTAGATCAGTTGTTAAACATACGTATGTTGGTAAGTTACTATATTAGATTCAAAAATGATGCTTACTGTGATTCATGGAAAGCAATAGCAATTGTAGGCTTTTCCTTCTCTTATTGTGTCTTTTAAAGGATATTAAGCAAAAGAAAATATGAACGAAGTGTTATGGGAAAATCTAGAGAGACCACATACAGCTCATGAATAGATCTGCACAGCACAAAATAGACAACGGTGACATGCCAGATGGTAATCCAGCCGAGATCATCGATGCCTAAGTCAGAATAAACTCAAGAGAGTAAGAGAGTTTTATACTTAGTCAAAAAAGCTTACCTTGCCCCTATGGCTGATGTGTCTTTGTAACCAGATAGAGAGGAGGATACCTTCTCATACTAAGGTTTGATCACATTTTTTTGTGATTACCAAATTAGAATGGGATCCTCTACGAGCAAGGTCCTTATTTGATTAAAGGATAATTAATAATGTTGATGAGGAGTATAGTCAGTGTTAACTTGTTCATAATTAAAACGTGGTCCCTACATGACAGGGCACTTCAGCTCTGTAAAAAAAGTTCACCTAGTTGTCTGGGATAAGCAAGGCACTTGAGCCCATTGAAGTGCTTATGTTTATACAGGACGAGTAGGATTTCATGGGCATTGAAAAAAATTCTAAACCCCAACTTGTAAGTTCTGATTTTAGGGATGTTTGAATATATGCCACGTTTCATGCATCTAGATAGAGGTGAAAAGACATTCAATCTTAACTGTTGAATCAAAACATCAGAAGATCCCAGTCATAGTGGCTCCATTTAATAAGGCATTGTCTTTCGCTTCTTCTCATCAATAATGGAGTGCAAAGGCAATAACACTTCAGAGATTTTTTTACTGTTATCAGAGAATCGCAAGAGTCGCCAAAGTTCTTCCGCTTCCTTAAAAACTCTGTTCACATTTTAAGTAAGATCTCCAACGTTTTCTTTCAACTTTGAACGCTTCCTTTCAATATTATCTTCAAATATGTCATCCACACATGATTCAAGTGACTCTTCATAAAGAGCTCGTCGGGACCTCAACGTTGGACCCATTAGTGTTAGACACACAAGTGCCCCAAGTTCCCTTTAATCCTCCTCACTGAGCTCTTGCTGAGGTTGTACATGGCATCTTAGAAGATGCAGACAGGCCAAACCCCTTAGACCCTCATTTATTAGCCATATGAGTAGTTATGACCTCAAGATCTTTAGGAACGATGCAAAATCTCTAAGTACACAGAGTTTAGGCTGTTGGATGAGAGTGAAGCAGCTGACCTTAACACGTTAGTCCAGATAGTCATGTATGTAGACATGCTCTATAATGGCTTTAGAGGTCCACCCTTTCATCGGTCGTCGGCTTACGGTTTATGGCTTAGCCCTTGCTAAGCTTTCTCCCCATGCTTAGAGATTCATTTTGCTATGTCTCAATGTTATCTTAACTTAGAGCTAGAGATGAGAGCACTTAAGTTCTTTTATGCCATATGCTTAATTACTAAGCAAGTAGGTTCTTATTGCCTAGTTGCAAGTTTAGGACAAGAGCAAAGCTAGTCCCAAACCCCCCTTCTTCAATTATAAATGGAAGGACAAATTACTTTTTGTCAAAGTTTTAGAGGGTATGAAGTAGAACGTTCCTACAGAGTAGAATCCATATTGTCAAACAAGGGATTGCAACAGTCAAAAGGATGACAAGCTCGAGGAGAATGGCCTTCAACATTCCCTTGCCAAAGGTAGCCAAGCCCATCAGCTCAAAATTTCCATTTTCAAATGACCAGCTAAAAGAGTGTGGCATTTTTTTTTCCTCGAGGGATGGGTAGAAGAAAAGAACGAGCATAACCCTAGTAAACACATAACCAATTCCCACATGAAGACATTTAGTTGCTTAGATCTAATTGCTAACCTTGTTTTTGGAAATCAAATGGCCCCAGCGAACCCAATTCAAGAAGAGTCCTCATGACTGAGGAGGCCATCTTCCCTTATTACCAAGTCGAATACATTGACTTGGACGTGCTAGCGTACGAGCCTTTTCTGGCTTGTGTAAAAGAAGTTAAGAAGGTTGAGAAGGCAATCCTTAGCTTACCCCCGGCCAAGAAGCAACAAGGGACAAGAAGAAGAGGCGTCGGCTTGCCCAAGCTCTTCGACTCCTACAGGAAGGTCAGACACTCTTAATCGTTCAGATTGGAGTGTGACGACATATGAGTTCATCTTCAAGAGTGCCAAGACGACATGAGAATTGTCCATTGATCAAGGATAGGGAACACCGATCTGCGACCAATCCAATCTCAGCAGTAAATGTTATGGGTTAAAAAATACCATGGTAATACTTGTTTATTTTGTCTTAACTTACTATTAGATTTTCTCTAAGTGTTGGGGCAGAGAAACTTGTGACGTCTGTGAAGCTATTTGACAAGGCGCAAGAGAAGGTTATAGTGGTAGAGAGCCACCAGCTTGAAGGTGAGAAAAAAGTGGCCAACCTCATGAAGAAGGCTTAGGACCTTAAGGCTAGCAAGGCTCAATAGGAGAGCAAAGTTGAAGCTCTACAGAAGGGCTTGGACAATGGGGAAAGTAGCGGAAGCTGTTGAGTTAAGGTTTAAACAATTGTTGGAGTATGAAGCTATTCGTGCAATAGATTGCAAGTGATCCTTAGTGCAAGGATACAACAAGTGCAATAGTGAGATAGCTATAGTGCACCCCGAGTTGAAACTAGAGGCGTTACAACATCCCCTGGCTGCTGTTGTGGTTGTTGAGGAAATGGCACAGTGCGCAAGGTAGCTCAGTAGAGCCATAGCTAGAGTTGAGTGAGTGGATCCCTTTCTAGTCACCTAAGTGGGGATGTAGATTTTTCTGCCGCATAGCAGGCCAAGGAGCTTACTTTGCTAATTCCTACGATCAATAGGTCTAGCTTTGACTTGGGCACTTAAATCATACACTTACCACACAGCCCACCTATGTAAATTGTTATTTTAAAATGAAATAAACATTTTTCATCCTTTATGTTAGTCTGTGACTTTATTTAAACGAGCCCTAGGGGTAGTACGTAGCCTTGAAAAGGAAAAGACGTAAGTTAACCAAAAAGGTTTTACAGTTCCAAAATCCTCATTTGAGAGATATTAAGTCTAAAGAAAGAAACGATAAGCCTACAAAAAAGAAAATATAGTAAGCTAACTAAGGAGAAGTAGCATGCCCAACAATAACAAGTCTTTCTCAGATACCAACTGATCAGGGATTATATCGTCCAAGGTTGGTAGTGTTCCTTTCGATTACAAGGGATAGACTTCCCATCTAATCTTTTTGGATGATAAGCCTGAGGTTCTCCTAGCTTTACAATCTTGTATAGACCTTAAGAATTAGGTAAAAAAATCTTGCCCACTACATCCTGAAGGGCAGATGTTGTCCATCTTGCGAAGAACAAGATCAACAGGATGAAAGGCCCCGCAAACGTATCCTTGATTCATGATAATGCGCAGTCTTTTGCTTGTGAGAAGCAAGGCAAATGGGGGCATGATCGTGCATTTCCTCTAACAGGTCCTAGTTAGCTCGTATGTTTGCTTTGTTATGACCTGGATCAAAAGTTGTGACACGCAAAGGCGGTATGTCTATCTCCAACAGAATAACAATTCAATGTTAAAATCCATGTTAAAGAGAGTCTATCTCATTGGAATCTTGGTCGTTGGGCGATAAGCCCAATATGGTTTGGGGTTCCAAAGTCCTTCTGCACTTTAAAGCTTCTTTACAACGACTTGGAGCAAGGTGCGATTTGTAACTTCTGCATATTTGACCAACAGTGACCTTGGTGGAGGACTTTGTGTGTGAGAGCATTTCCTCCCAAATGCTAACCATAAATATTCTCATTAAGAACATATTCGACCTTTGGAGCAGCAAGAAAACCAAGGTATGAAAGGGCAAAAGAGCATTTATAAAGCACACTATCTATAACAACATACCTAGAGAGTGTATGATGTGACGGGCTTCCTTTTTATCTTCCGGCAAAATTTCATGATTTGAGTAGGCTCTAATAGGATCCATCCAATAGGGGCCATATAAACATTAACCATCGCCGTTTGGGGAGTAATGCTTGGCTCATGAAGAAGCTCAAGATAAACAGTATGATGGAGGTCGAAGGAGTAGCTTGACGTGATAGGGCATCCGCTTGCATGTTATCACTACGACGTATTGGTTCAATAGAATAAATGCTTAAAGGAGAAAATTACCCCTTCTAGCTTGCGAAGGTTCTTGCCTATCGTAGGCTCATATGCTTCACACTCGCTCGAAAGCTGCTTTAGTACTAGGTGGGAGTCACTCAACGCTTGCAAGTTCATTCTTGAAGTGAGACCTTTATACTCAACCTCGTTGTTGGAGGCTGAAAAGCCGAACCTGAAAGCATACTTGACTAACAAGCCATCTGGACCCTTTAGAATGAGTGTGTTACCACTTCCACTAGCATTAGAGGAGCCACCAACAAGTAAGTTCCAAGTAAAGAATGATTTGTTTGGAGGATCCTCTGAGACAAGAACACCATCAGTAGAGAAATTGCATTCAACAAAAAAAAAGTCAACGAGAGCCTGACCATTAAGAGAAAGGCGTGGCTTGTAATGTTTGTCAATCTCGAAATGTCCCACCAATTAAGCCACCAATCATCCAAAAAATTTTGACTTACATAAATATAGTGAAGCAACTTATTTCTAAAAATGACGATTATATTAGATTAAAAACACGGATGTAGCTTTTAGGCGGCCATCAAAAGGGCAAAGGTGAGCTCTTATGTGTTAGGTTAGCTCCGCTCAACTCCTTGGAAGACTTTAGTAGCGTAGTAAATCGGATGTTGAACCTTGTCCTCCGTATGAACTAGCAAAGCGCTGATAACAGAGTCAGCGGTGGCTAAGTAGAGAAAGATTTTTTCACCTGTATGTGGTTGGATAAGAGAGGAGGCTTGACAAGGCACACCTTCAAGGCATCAAAAGAGGCTCTCTATCATCTATCAAAGCCCTTCAAGCCTTAGACGGCTTTGAAGGAAGGAAAAAGCTTTTTATTGACTTGAAATAAATCTACTAAGCCCAGTTTTGCGCCCAATTAGGACTTGCATATCTTTAATTGTACGCGAGGGAGCCATGTCTAGGATGGCTTTGGTCTTCCTTGGGTTAGCCTCATACCTTGTGAGAGACCTTAAAACTAGGAAATTTGCCAGAGGCAGCTCTGGGACGCACTTGGCGAGACTTAGCCGAATCTGATAATACCGAAGAAAATTGAAGCAATCCTGGAGATAAGTTGATATGATCTTTGACTTTGAGACTCTTTACCAACATGTCATCCACATAAACCTCTATGTTTGCTTCAATCAAGGGCTTGAAAATTTGGTCAATGAGGCGTTGACAAGTAGCTCCGACATTGTTAGACCCTCATATTTAAATGTTTATATATATAAAAAAGGAAAATAAAATAGAGAGTTTTGGGACACAATGGGTATTCTGTAATTTTTATTATTTTAGGAATATAAGAATATTTCTTTTAGTATATTGATGCTTTACGTACTATATATTTTCTAGGAACCCTAGAGCACACCAAAGTTCAGAAGAGTCTCCAAATAATCCCTAGGAAGAGACTTCTTGAGATTTGCAAATTACTTTAAGGTAAAATTTTAATTTGATTAATGAATTGAGATTCGTAGTACGAATCTTATGATTTTTTTTCTTTTTAGAACCTAATTGGAATATTCGAGTATGATAATTTTTAGGCCATTTGATAAAATTGATTGGGAAGATCAACATTTTCTGTTTAATCGTGCGTTCAGAGGTAAGGATTTACGGTTCTTGAAATCTGAATCAGAGCTGGACCAATCGATCCTATGTCTATAAGGGCCTTATTTTCGTCCAGTTCTGAGTAATCGTTGGTTTCAATGCTTTTCGTAATAATCTGTGTTTGGGCTCTTGATACACGGTCTCTAAAATTCCCTAATCTTTTCGATTGGTTGTTGGTTTCTTGATCGATAGATTTAAATATTATGTTAGTGTGTCTTTTAGTGGTGATCGGTTGACGGCTCGTACTTTATTTTTCTTGTCTTGATTCTTTGTTAATTGTAACTTCTTTGAACATCATCAATTGCTTGGCTTTCCATGTGGGCCTAGTGTTGAAGTCTCTAACTATACATTTTTTAGTGTATCCATGTGGTGAGAAATAAGCCCTTCCAGCAACATGATATGCATGAGTCAAACGGTTAACATTAGAGGAATATGGTTTTTCACTTTTGATGTCTATTTAAAAATTTTGGGAGTACAGCCGGAAGGAGAGCTACTACCCGACATCTTTATTCTAGCAATTACATCGGTGGAGTTCTCTATTTTAGGTATGTGGTTAATGGGTACCGGGTTAGCACTAGGTACGATGCATGCATGGGGTGGCTTACAGTGATCGTTAATGCATAAAATTTTAGACAATGACACTAGGCTATGTTAGAATTTCTGGCAAAAATATGTAATTTTCTTAAAATGTATGTATTTTTAATATTTTTTGTAAACTCAGATTTGTAAAGTATTTTGAAGTCCTTCAACTCATGAAAAAAGTTTTTGAAAAATTAGAGTCATGTTTTTATAGTATAAAGAAGTCCCAGTATAAATTTGGTGATTTTTGGAGTTGATTTGTTATCATTTCTGAATCACATTGATTTTAGCAAAATGAAAATTTTAAAAATAGTTTGTGGTCTTTTAAATTCTGATTTTAATTTATATCATTTTCATAAGTAGTCTAAAGCTATTAAAAAAATTATGGGACTTTATTTTCACCTAGAAATAATTATGGCTACTTATGGGCTTTTCTTGTATTTAAAGAGATTATTTTAATTCAAAAATATTCAAAATTTCAAAAAAAATCATATTTTGACTTTTATAACGTTTTAAGCTAAAAAAATATTTTTTTTATAATTTATTGTGTATTTGGAGTACCGTTATGCGTTAAATAGTGTATAGAAATTTCGATTAGGTTGGCGGTGTGCAAGACCCGCTTTCAGTTGCGCGATTTTGACGTTAGAAGTGAATACGTGGTCGATAGTTGATATTAGGTTTATAGTATTGTAGCATAGATTGTGGTCGAATAAATGTACTGCCAATTTAGGTTGATTCAGATGCTTTTGATCGATGGCATTTAGCTTCGCGTAGCTTAGATCGAGGTAAGGAATTTTATCCGAACCCTATTTCATTACTCTGATTTCAAATACTTATAATAACAGTTTTACAAACTACACCAACGCAACAAGAACTTTAGAATAACTGAGACATTCAAGCAACTTTTTAAACACAATCCCTTTTTCTCCTTTCACACATCAATAGCCAATTTCTAGTTTCCTAAGAGTGTTGTTATGCAGGAATCTCTTTCTTTATAGAACAATTTGAACCATGCTTCCAGGACTAGGAAGTAGGATCAGCCAAGTCATAGTTGGATGTGTTATACAGCTTGAAAAGAAAGGGCAGACGCAGGGGCGGAACTCTTGCATGACCAGGTTTGGGGGGCGGGGGGGGGGGGGGGGGGAGGTTGAGGGGGGGACGCACCCCTCAACTTTCGAATTTTTTTTATATTTATACCAATGCCATTATTTTTAACATTAATTAATTAGGATTTCGATTTGTTGTGTTTTTTACTCTTTATGTCACCGGTCGTCATAGTCTTCTTTCTCATTCTTTTGCTCTATTTTCGTTCTTCCAAATTCTATATTTCAAATCTCCAGATTACAAAAAAACACGAATCCATCAAGGTTAATTTTGCTTCTTATAGTGATTTATTTAACTTGGTAAGGTTAGTCAAGAACGAAATATAAATCTTGTATGAAGAAGCTTAACTCTTACTGGGTGTTTATACTGCTGGGCAAATTCACAATCGATTTGTGTACAAATGGCACAATCGATTAAAAGCGTGGGATTTTTTTTTGCCCCTAGTGCGTGGAGACTTCCCTGAAAGTGAGAAACTCTAACGAACAAATGAAAATTGAAAGTAAAAGACTGTGCCCATAAATGATAAAGAGAGCTTTCGAATGATAGTGAATTGTTACAAAGCATCATTTCCAAGTCTGAAAACTGAAAGCCTATCGATAGACATCAAAAGTCTCTAAACATGAAAGAAAAAGAAAACAAGGATAAAATACTTGAAGAGTCAAGTCTGATTTGTCTGGTTGATGATGATTGATTATTCCTCTTTGACCCACTATTTATACCAGATGTTTTGTATAAAAAACTATCAGTACAAGACAAACTACCCACATCAAGATAAACTACCCACTTAGAAAATAACTACCCACTAATTAGTAACCAATGTAATGCCCCGGGAATTCGGAGCTCCGCTGCCTCGAACTTCCCGGTCGTTAACCTTCCGGATCATACAAAATCTATCAAATCTACTCATTACCACATATTCTAAATCATCTAATTCAACATCAAATCATATTTCTCAAAATACTAGATTACAACTTCTAGCTTAAACTATTACAGCTTAGATCCTTCGCAATTCAAATTTCTAAGAACTAATTAACACTACCGACCCGCGCAGGCGTTTTTCTATACAATAGTGATGGGCTCACCGGAATCTCACACAGACTCTAACACATTCCTGAACATGCTACAATCGATCATCTCTTACAGAAGGGATTCAAACTAATGGTGAGCTTTTGAGAGCTCAGTAAGGTCGTACAGGGATTACAAAAAGATTACAACCTGATTCCAAAGAATCCACCGACGATAATTTTCAAAACACTTCGAACGACCAAAAACTCAATGATTTTCAAAATGATCAAAATTCATTATAAATAAATACCAAAATAGAAAAATACAATCACGACTGGTTCCAAAATGATCAATAAAAGATCATTTCCCAACTCATCATTTAAAAAATACAACAAAGCTTTCTCGAGGGATTTCAAACCCTTTGAGATAATCTTTTCTTAGTCATTTCCGTAACAATCATGGTACATATGGTGCAGATAAAATAAAAAATCAACGTTGATCCTGGGCAGTTACGATGCCACTCAGGCAAAGTTGGTAGTGTACACATGCATGATGTTCCATAATAATTACTAATCCCATCGGGTAATAGCCTACGTTTTATGCAGAATTCAAACAGCCTTATACCGCCTCCCACGAAATGGATACCCAGGTCAACTCAAAAAAATTAACAATATCAATGAGCGTTAATTTAAGCTTAAATCACCGAAATAAATTCGGGTCCCAATAACAATAACATACTGATATAAGTCATCATTCAAAATTTCAGAAAAAAAAATCACAAATAAACAGCAAAACGATTGCTAATAGTTATCGAGTTTAGGCACAACAATTTGGAAGAACGGATACAAACAATTATCAAATTTGCTCAGCATGTAATAACATGTGAGCATCACAAGATTTTCAAATAATCAATTCAGGTTTAATATTAGGATTTTCTGGACAATAACATACTGATATCAAAACATAATTCAAAATTCAACATTAGTCGTAAGTATGTTAAATGAGTACTTATGAGTACGAGTTGTCAAATAAGAGTTCGGACAAAAGTCTTTACCCAGGGTTCAGATAGAATCCCTTACTTGGATCCGCAGCTAGATTATTCTAATTGAAAGTCTTTAGCTTTACCCTAAACGGAATAATCGAATCATTAGAACACAGCCCACATTACACCATTATAACTTAATACGGACTCACACATACTCCCAAAATGAACCTCCTTCATCGCGTATGTAAAATTATCAAAATGCCCTTATGTTTAAAATTACCAAAATGCCCATCTCGGACTTAAATCACCCAAATGGTCTTCTAGTAAGTAGAATCACTATATTAATCTCACCGTACACAATTTTATCCAAAAATACCTTTCTTAGGTTAAATTACCAAAATACCCCTCTTACACTTGAATCACAAAAACAGCTTTCTCGCAAGTAAAATCACTCAAATAATCTTATTGTATGTGAATTTACCTCAAAATACCTCTTATAGATAAAATTACCAAAATATCCCCTTCGGGGTAATAAATTACCAAAATACTCTCGGGGGTTTCCGGCACCGAAAAAATCCCAAAAACATCTTAAAATACTATTTTTAACATCCTGAAGTCATTTTTGGACTCTTAAGTGTTTTAGAGAATTTTTGCTCAAAAATTCCGAACCGGTGTCCTGACAAGCGTTAAAAGGCCAGTTTCGCGAAAAATATCTATCGGCCTCGGAATGACACGAAATTTTAGAATATGACACATATCAGTAAAGAAGATTTTTTTAAAAAAATTAAATAAATAGCTTGGTTTCCTATGCTAGATAATTCGATAATTTTAGTTAAACGATACCCTAATTTAGTGCTCTTCGCGGACACCGAAATTTCTCAAAAATTCCAGAGCGTAGGTATCGTAAAAATAATAGGGGTTACACTTTTGTGTTTTGTCCAATCTTTGGCCTAACTATTTATAAAAATTCGGATTAAAATTACCTAAAATAATTTCTATCTTTAATAACAATAACACCTACGGTTCACATTAAAACACACACTAAAACACCTTATTTACACACACATCATCTTCTTCCTTTCTTCTCTTCCAACCGAAACACACACTCATGTACACACTACACACTACACAGTTTACAGACATACACACTCCACCCTTCTTCCAAACACCTAAATCTCTCCTAATTACATTCTAACATACAACTAACACATATAACACACACATTAACACACCTACGTGCACAATCACTCACCCCTGTAACACACACACTGAACACTTCAAGAACACACACAGCCAACACCCAAATGTGCACACACTGGTCACCTACAACTTTCGGGATTTCCTCTAACACCCAATCAACACATAATACCTACACCCACTATCCCCTATCTGAGCATACACACTTATACACACACCCGAGTACACACAGTACACACACACACACACACACTGCACAGTCTATTCCATTATGTGCATAATTGGAGGTAAAGAAATTACCTATTGGATATTTTAGTTTCTTCCTTCTCTCTTTTTCCCTTTTCCTTTTCCCCTGCTTTCTTCCCCAAGCTCTGCTCTCTCTCTCTCTCTCTCTCTCTCTCTGTGTCTGTGTTTTCTCTCTTGTTTCTTGTTTCTTCTTTGTTGTTTTTCTCTTGTTGTTTGGTTTTTTTTCTTCTTCTTTCTTTCCTCCGAAATCCTCACTTACCCAATCTAATATTAAATTATTTAATCTACCTTAGTCATGAAAGCTAGTAAATGGTGGCAACACTTTAAAAAACATGGCCTCTGATTTCCTTTTATGAAATTACACAAATGCCCCCATATTTTACATATTTGCAAAAAGACCTCTAAACTTTTAAAATTTAGGATAAATTACACATGGCACCCTTGAGGTTTGCCCTAAACTACACACGGACCCCCTATCTTTTTAATTACACTCCGATACATTTTTTTATTTTTCATTTGACGGGCTTAACGGGATTAATAAAAAGACACTAATACCCTTCATGAAAAAAAACAAATTTACCCAACCCACCCACCCACTCCTCCTACCGTCGGCACACCTGAAAATCCCGCACGTACTGCCTATCACACACACAAAACACCACAGTACAGAAACGCAATGGAGGGCAGGTAGAAGAACCACTTGTACAAATCGCTTGTGTAGAAATCCGCCCCAATGTACTGCATATCCACGTCGGTACACCCAATTGCGTGCGCCGCGTCAACAAAAATCTGATCAACGCCCTCATCTATACAAATCTTAACTAATTCCTTAACAGGTATCACCACACAAGGCATGACCAATCACAACTAACCTAATTTCCTGCCATTTGAAAACAAGCCAACAAAGTGCCATGCAATCAATCGGTTTGCTGCCTGTGATTCCTTTCTCTAGCAATGAATTGGTGGTGTGTGCAGAGAGAGATTCGATGGCGGCGGTGGTTGATTGCGGAGGGAGTTGACGGAGATTCTAGGGTTTGGAATCTTATCGGTGGAGAAGGGAGGTTCTCTCAAGAAGTGGGGTTTCTTCGGCCATCAGGATTTAGGAGATAACAAATTAAAAAATCTCCCCCAGCCACCATGGATACAGTTTGGCCCCCTTATGCCCAAAACGGATAACGTGGTGTCAATCTAACGGACAAGGCTTTTTTGAAATCGGTTATGATTTCATCGTTTGATTTCAAAGGGAAAGGGAGTTTCACTTCGATTACCTCACCGCAAACGCGGGTGAGGTAAGCCTGGATGGATTTCTTGACGGCACCGTAGCCGTAGTGGAGCACGACGGCGGTGTTGCCGTTGTGGAGCATGACGGTGGTGTCACCCTTTATGGTGGGCGCTGGAGGACGACGGCAGGGGCGGCATGGCATTGTTGACTACGGAGATCTCATCCATGTTGTCGGCATTGATGAGGTCCTTGATGATGGAGCAGGTCTTGAGGACGGAAGGCTGGAGGCGGTTGAAGTAAAAGTCGTCGGGCTATTGGAGGTACTGGAGCTAGTATCTCCGCAACCGTCACCAGCAGATCTACTGTAGCCGCTACCGGGCACTGTCTCCCTCCGCCGCTACTGGGCTTTTTAGTAGTGAGAAAGATGAGGAGAAGATAAGGGAATTTTTGGTATATTATAATAAATCAATGTTGCCCTAATTTTTTCTCACGGCACCCTAACGGAAATGGGTGTTATGTAACACAATACCAAACTACAGGGAGTGGAGTGTAATTAAAAAAGATAGGGGGTCCGTGTGTAGTTTACCCTAAAATTTATAACTTAACCCCCAACGTATCATAACCCTCTTTTTTTTTTTTTTCCTTCGGACGTCGAATAATTATTTCCACTTAGAAAACAAATATTTTTTACGAGCTCGAAAGATTTGCGCTCGAAAAATTTTTAGGTATTACATTCTTCCCACCTTATAAAAGTTTCATCCTCAAAATTTTCTCTCGGATATCCTATTACTTATCACATCTACGAATCACGCTTCTGTTGCAGAACTCTGATAACTATCTCATAAAAGCTAAGCTACCTCTAACTTCCACACCCAGATTCTTGTCCTACGAATACCCTGACGCAGCTGTTTAAATCCAAATCATAACACTAAACTGAAACCCTGTCAGGTAAACACTTCACTCTAACTATTCTAAAACTTCACAAATGATGACTTAACGGGTACAAAACCCACTGAGCAGAACCTACACTGCTTCGAATTTCACACGTATCAAACATATTAAGTCAAGCTCTAATACGACAGATTTTTCCTATCTTATGCTGATATTAAACTAGAGATCCCATCAGTTGCACAATTTACTTATGACTGTAAGCTCAACTCTAAGATCAAGGCATACTGAAATACTAAATGATGGTCACGCATGACCTGCGGTTTACCAAGGCTAACATGGGTAGGATAACCAATTCATATAAGGACTACACCTCACAACAGACAACAACATTTGTAGCCACTAGGCTTTTACTGTGCACTCTAACATCTCAAAACAACGGGTCCAAACTATTACCGAATTTATCACTGAGAGACATAATATTTTAACATTCCTATGTAATGCATACTTACGGTTCTGCGTATACTTCACAAAATGATAGAAAACTACAACTACTATGGTTTCGCTGCACACACTAGTGTCTTATCTCAACGAGTCCAAATGGTTACCAAGGTCATTACGGAGATATATGTTATCCTTTAAAGTTAAACGACTCCACACTGTGTTCGATTTCATTACAGAGGGATGTGTCATCTTAACATACCGCAAATATATGATTCCACATACTTATATATTGAACTCCACTAGATTGCAAGGCTCTAAGTCATCATAACATTTCCTTCTGACAGTCACATTATTTACCAAAAATCTATAGTCTTATCCTTTAATTATCTAGTTTCAGTTAAACATTTAAAACCTTTCAGTTCCAAAAAGCAAGTAACATATGGTCTACCATCATGTGTTCAACCCAGATCTTAATCTTATACTGAAGCATCGAATAGCTTATCCAAACCTAATCTACGTTCTCAGAGTCTATTCTCATTCATAGATTATATGAGGCTTAGGAATCTACCTTACCCATATATATCCAGGTAGGGAAACTATGCAAATAATGATAATAATAATCGTAATCAGGCAATCAAAATAGAAAAATCTTTAACAAAATCATACTCATTAGATTTTGATATTCTCAATGCAAAGGTACAACATTCCAGGAAACAACAAATACAGAAACAATGGTATAGGTCTGACTAAGCAAAGTCAATCCAATGACTCGTAGCAATCAAATTCGGAATGAATTATTGGTCCTTAATGGAATTCGTAACTTTCCCATCGCCAGTGGGTCAGATACTTCCCCATCAAGTCCAGATAGATCTGGAAAGAAAATAAATAAATAAAAATTCTGAAGAAGGGATAAGACGACTGAACATGAATGACATCTTCCTCGACGTCTTAGGGTAAGCTAGCATTCAATTATGTCACACTTGAGTTCAATATGCAAAAGAATGAATGAGATGACAGAGTAAAATTCCAAATCTCTTCTTGTACCCTTAAACCAAACCTTCAGTCCTAACACCAATCATTTTTCCAAAACACTATTCTTACTCATAAATCAAATCACCAACTTAACTACTGTGCATACCTTATAAACTTTCCAAATACAACTAGGGTTTCCCCTGATGATACACGGATGCGTGATTATCAAATAACTGATTCATACCTAGTATGATATCAAAATCCTTAACAACAAATGGAAGGTCCATAGAAGGATCTCTATCCCAACATAGACTGTACGATCACAGAGAACCTCCAAAATAGTCAAACTTTCCCAACAAAATACTTATCACAAGATTAGTTCCTAAGGATGGTTATTCACCCTCAACTGCAATGCAAGAGTAAGGAATACCAAAGAATATGTCGTTCCAAAATCAAACATTATACGGCTATCTAATGGGTTAATATGTAGTGTACCTGACACCATATTATCAAATAAAATATGACCGATGTCCCAAGCCTTTGCCTCCACAGGACTTGGGGTTGCTGAGCCTACCCTTGTCGACCACGTCCCCTTCCCCAACGAGGACCTCTTCTTGATGATACACTAGCTGTGGGTGTGGGACGGGAAGTTGACTGATTATTTCTAACAACTGGACAGTTTCGAACCTGGTGCTCCACACTGCCGCACCTGAAGCACCCACTAGTGACTCTATAACATGGCCCACCGTCATGATACTTCCTGCACGTGATGCATGGGGTGTCTGAACAAGTTGACCCACCACCTTGACCAGTACGCCATGTAGGTTGAATTTCAAAATTCTGTGAGGGTCCAAATCTAGTACTCTGGGCTGGTCGAGTGCCTACACCCTGCGCTCTTCAGAATCCCATACTCTGCCTTGGTTTAGGCCCCTGAGCCGATGCTAACCTGAACTGCTGATTTTGCCTCATCCCGAGGCCTTGGGTACCTGTTGTACTGACTGTACAAAATTTCGACACTCGGCAGCCTCTACAAATTTGCCCTGAGAAAACTCTTCCCTGGTTCTCTTCTGTCTGACTCGTCTCTGTTCATACCGTTCTTTACTGCTGGACTTGGATCACTCCAATGCACGTGCCAAGTCTACACATTCTTTATAGCTCGTTAATCGAGTAGATATCACTGCATCCCTTAATTTTGGCCTGAGGCCCTACTCAAACTTCTGACACCTATCTTCTTTAGTTGGCAACATCCACACTACAAATATGGCAAGGCGTGAAAACCTCATTTTGAATTCATCTACCGATTCTTGATCTCCTTGCATCATAATGACAAATTCTCTCAACATCGTTCACGATAATTCGTCGAGAAATACTGGTCAAAGAACAAGTCCCCGAATTGTTCCCAAGTCATCTCATCTAATTGTTGGCGAGTCAAACTCCTTTCAACCATTTTCCACCACTGTTCAGACTCATCTCTAAGTTTATAAAAAGTGAATTCAACCTTTTGCCTTTCACTGCAGTGAATGGCTCGAAAGATTTTCTCCATTTCATTAATCCAGTTCTCTGCCTCCATAGGGTCCAATGACCCCCTAAAGCTAGGCGCATCTTATTTGGCAAATTCACCTAAGGTACTCTCACCTTGAGGTCATGGCTGTGGTTGAACCGGATTCTGTACTCCTTACTGCTGGTAGCCAGATTTTGTACCGTCATGATCAAAATATGGTTCATAGTGTTTAGAACTGTAACTATCGGTTCTGGATTCCGTTGTTCCTATCTATTAGGTTGAGATACCGCCCTATTGGGGACCTCCTGGCCCTTCTTACAATCTCCGCTTCCAGTTCTATGAGAGCGAGCCATGCTGGTACAATGAACAGTGATCAGTGCACACGACACATGTCTAAAGAACAGTACGATTACAAGTTAACGGCAGACTCCTTAACCCTAAAGGCAAACTTCTCAACTCTACCATCATCCTACCCTGCTATCATTAACTGGGTATGATTCTACAGAATCAGGTTGCCTATACCCTATGATTCCGTGCCTATAGAATCACGTACTTATACTCTTAATACCATAAGACCGAACTGCTCTGATACCAACTGTAATGCCCCGGGAATACGGAGCTCCGCTACCCCGAACTTTCGGGTCGTTAACCTACCGGATCATACCAAACCTGTCATATCATTCACTAACACATGTTCTAAATCATCTAATTCAACATCAACTCAGATTTCTCAAAATACTAGATTACAACTGCTTAGCTTAAACTATGACAGCTTAGATCCTTCGCAATTCAAATTCCTAAGAACTAATAAATAGTACCGACACAGGGGTCTTTCTATACAGTAGTGATGGGCTCACCAGAATCTCACACAGACTCTAACCCATTCCCGAACATGCTACAACTAATCATCACCTGTAGAAGGGAGTCAAACGAAGGGTGAGCTTTTGAGAGCTCAGTAAGGTCATACAAGGACTACAAAAAGATTACAACACGATTCCAAAGAATCCAACCGACAATGATTTCCAAAACACTCAGAACGATAAAAAAACTCAATGATTTCCAAAATGATAAAAATTCATCATAAATAAATACCAAAATAGACAAATACAATCACGACGGGTTACAAAACGATCAATAAAAGATCATTTCCAAAGTCATCATTTCCAAAATACAACAAAGCTTTCTCGAGGGATTTCAAACCATTTGAAATAATCCTTCTAAGTCATTTCCGTAACAATCATGGTACATATGGTGCAGATAAAATCAAAAATCAACGTTGATCCTGGGCAGTTACAATGCCACTCAAGCAAAGTTGGTAGTGTACGCATGCATGATGTACCATAGTAATTACTAGTCCCATCGATTACTAGCCTGCGTTTTATGCAGGATTCAAACAGCTTTATACCGCCTCTCCACGGAACAGATATCCAAGTCAACTCAGAAAAATCAACAATATCAATGAGCGTTAACATAAGCTCAAATCACAGAAATCAATTCGGTTCCCAATAGCAATAACATACTGATAAGTCATCATTCAGAATTCCAGAAGAAAAATCACAAATAAACAGCTAAACGATTGCGAATGGTTATCGAGTTTAGGCACAACAATTCGGAAGAACGAATACAAACAATTATCAAAATTTCTCAGTATGTAATAACATGCGAGCATCACAAGATTTTTAAATAATCGATTCAGGTTCAATATTAGAGTTTCCTGGATAATAACATACTGATATCAAAACATAATTCAGAATCCGACATTAGACATAAGTATATCAAATGAGTACTTAAGAGTACGAGTTATGAAATAAGAATTGGGACGAAAGTCCTTACCCAGGGTTTAGATAGAATCCCTTATCTGGATCCGCAGCTAGATTATCTTAACCGAAAGTCTTTAGCTCTATCTTAAACGGAATAATCGAATCATTAGAACACAGCCTACAGTACAATATTATAACTTAATACAGACTCACATATACTCCCAAAATGAACCTCCTTCACCGCGTATGTAAAATTACCAAAATACCCTTAGGTGTAAAATTATCAAAATGCTCCTCTCGGACTTAAATCGCCTAAATGATCTTCTGGTAAGTAGAATCACTATAATAACCTCATCGTACGCAACTATATCCAAAAATCCATTTCTTAGGTCAAATTACCAAAATACCTCCTCTTACAATTGAATCACAAAAACAGCCTTCCCGCAAGTAAAATCACGCAAACAATCTTACTGTGTGTGAATTTACCTCAAAATACCTCATATAGGTATACAAAAATACCAATTTGGGGTGATAAATTACCAAAATACCCCTGAAGTTTCCGACACGAAAAAAATCCAAAAAATATCTTAAAATACTATTTTTAACATCCTGATGTCATTTTTGGGCTAAAAAATGTTTTAGAGAATTTTCCCCCGAAAATCCCAAACAGGTGTCCCGACGAGCGCTAAAAGGTCAGTTTCGCAAAAAATACCTATCAGCCTCGGAATGACACGACATTTTAGAATATGAAACATATTAGTAATATAAGATTTTTCTAAAATTTTTATATTAAAATAGCTTGGTTTCCTATGCTAGATAATTCGATAATTTTAGTTAAACGATACCCTAATTTAGCGCTCTTTGCGAACACCGAAATTTTCTAAAAATTCCAGAGCATAGGTCTCGTAAAAATAATAGGGGTTACAGTTTTACGTTTTATCCAATTTTAGCCCTAAACTATTTATAAAATTTTGGATTAAAATTGCCTAAAATATTTCTATCTTTAGTCAGAATAAAACTTACTATTCACATTAAAACACACACACTAAAACACCTTCTTTACACAGACAACATTTTCTTCCTTTCTTCTCTTCCAACTGAAACGCACACTCCTGTACACACTACACAGTTTACAAACGTACAAACTCAACCCCTCTTCCAAACACCTAAATCTCTCCTAATTACATTCTAACATACAGCTAACACATATAACACACACATTAACCCACCTACGTGCACAATCACTGTAACACACACACACACACACTGAAAACTTCAAGAACACACACACAGCCAACACCCAAATGTGCACATGCTGATCACCTACAACTCTCGGGAATTCCTCCTCCTAACACCTAATCAACACACAATACCTACACCCACTACCCCCTATCTGAGTGTTCACACTTACAAACACACTCGAGCACACACAGTACACACTCAATCACACACAGACACACTGCACAGTCTCTTCCATTATGCGCATAATTGGAGGTAAAGAACTTACATATTGGATATTTCAGTTTCTTGCTTCTCTCCTTTTTCCCCTTTTCTTTCTTTTCCCTTGCTTTCTTCCCCAAGCTCTGCTCTCTCTGTTTTCTCTCTTGTTTCTTCTTTCTTCTTTGTTGTTTTCTCTTGCCGTTTGTTTTTTTTTCTTCTTTCTTTCATCCGAAATCTTCACTTATCAAATCCAATATTAAATTATTTAATTTAGCTTAGTCATGAAAGCTAGTAGGTGGTGGCTACAGTCTAAAAAATATGGCTTCTAATTTTTTTTTATGAAATTACACAAATGCCCTCACATTTTACATACTTGTAAAAAGACCCCCAAACTTTTAAAATCTATAACTTAACCCCCAACGCATCATTACCCTCTTTTTTTCCTCCTCTCAGACATCCAATAATTATTGCCGCTTAGAAAAAAAATATTTTTAACGCGCTCAAAAGATTTGCGCTAGGAAAAATTTTGGGTATTACGACCAATCACGCTTATCCCTTATCAATAGAGACACATTCTCAGAAGTTGGTTTCTTCTACTTCTTGAATCTTCCATTATCTCTTCAGATCAAAATAATAATAAAAAGTAAATGCTATTAGTGACGTTTAATCAAAGTGAAGTTATTAGTGAAAAAGATATTTTCTGGTGCAAACACTGAGAAAAGGAGAAAGAACACAAAAGGCGGTTTAAGACTAACCAAATACGAAAACGGCCAATGTTGAAAACTAAAATAAGAAATTCAGCAAGGTTCCAACTCAACTACGGAGCTAGAAAACTAGATAAATTCGGTCGGACATGTACGTGTGTGTGCAATTTAATTTAAAAATGAGTCAAGTGCAAGC
>JAVXUP010003791.1:0-53050 GCA_033070095.1 Escallonia herrerae | reverse complement strand
TATATATATATATATATATATATATATATATATATATATATATATATATATATATATATATATATATGGGAGCTGATCCATTGATAGCGCTAGCAAATGGAGTTAAGTTGCTAGCGCGATCTGACCGTCCATCCTGAAAGATGGACGGTTAGATCGCGCCTTTTCCAAAACTGATCCCTCGTCCACGAGACTGTCTCGCGGACGCCTTTCTGTTCCTGACATGTGTCAGGAAAAGGCGTCCGCCATACTGTATGGCGGACGATCTCTAGGCTGACACATGTCAGGGCCTGTCCTCTCGGTCGCCTATAAAGTCTCGGGCTTTCCCCTCGGTCGCCTAGAAATTCTCCCTAATTCTCGGCTCTTTCAGCAAAATTTTTGCGGGGCTTTCAGATTCACTTGCTTCCATTTTCAGCACCCTTCAAGCTTTTCTTGGAGTAACACACTTGGTTCAAGCATCACTCAAGCAAGGTAAAGTTTGTGATCTTGCTACCGTTTATCTTAGTAATTTTAATTTGTTATGTTCAGTAAATATATAATTAGCAAAATAGGAGACACTTTTGAGATTATGTATATGGTATCCTAAATCGGTCTAATCGTCAAGATAATTTTGAGATAATAAGCGTATTCTATTTCTACATAGGTCTTTTTCACAATGTCTGATTTCGTGTCGAGCTCCAGCACCCCCGTAGATGCTAGTGATCCGTATCTAGGACGAACCTTTCAAACGTTGGAAGAAGCTGGAGAATGTTTTCGAGCTTATTCATTGAGGGTTGGTTTTGGCATTAGAATAAAAACTACAAGAACAAGCAGCGTATCGAAAAGGATATGCTCTCGCTTATACGAGTGTCATAGGGGCAGAAACCCAGTGCAAAATGAGACACGCGTAGGCAACGATGACAGTGATGATGACGAAATAGGGTATGCGCGGAGAAGACGGGATTGCTTTGCGCGCACGAATTGCCAGGTCAAGATGTTCGTAAGCTATAAAGCCAAACAAGATCATTGGCTTATTACCAGCCTGGAACTGGCACACAATCACCCGTTAGTAACCCCTTCTAAGGTGAGTCAGATGCATCAACACAAGAAGATGGGTAAGGTCGCGAGGAGCCTAATTCACACAATGAGCGATGCGCGGCTAGGACCTACCGACATGATTAATGTTCTTGCTGAACAGGCTGGGGGAATTCAAAATTTAAACTTTAACACGACAGACGTTCGTAACGCGGTCCGAACCCATAGACGAGCCGCGTATGACCTCAATGATGCGCAAGCGACAATGAGCCTATTGAAACGGATGCAGATGGAGGACCCGCAGTTTACCTTCGACTATAAACTTGACGACGAGCATCGAGTTAGCACAATTTTTTGGGTCGACGGTCGTTCGAGGCTAGCTTATAAGCATTTTGGGGATGTCGTGACTTTCGACACCACATACCGTACCAACAAGTACTCGATGCCGTTCGCTCCTTTCACGGGCGTCAATCATCATTATCACTCCATCCTGTTCGGGTTCGCCTTGTTAAGGGACGAGAGCGAGAGTTCTTTTGAATGGTTGTTTAGGGTGTGGCTGGAAGCAATGAACTTCAAAGCACCGACTGTTATCATCACCGATCAAGATTTGGCAATGAAGAAGGCTATTGCTACCGTCTTCCCAGATACTCGACACAACTTGTGCACTTGGCACATAAGCAACAAATACCCGGAACGTCTGCATCACATGTACGCAAAGTATCCAGACTTTAAACAGGATTTTGACAAATGCGTCCTCAAGTCATTAACGATTGAGGAATTCGAGGAGAGGTGGGAAAAGCTTGTTCGGGATTACTCATTGCAAGACAACGAGTGGCTCCAGCACTTGTACGGGCTCAAAGAGCAATGGATTGGTGTTTACACGAGAAGTCATTTTTCTGCGGGCATGAAAACGACGGGCAGGAGTGAATCTATGAATGCCACGTTCGATAATTATGTGGGTACAGCTACCAATTTGAAGAGTTTCGTCACATCAGCACAAAAAGCGGTTGCGTCGTTGTTCGTGAAAGAAAGGGCTGCAGACTTTGCAACCACGTACAAGCAAAGGAGAAGGTTGCTTGAGACCCCGCTGGAGCTGAACGGTGCCAAAGTCTATACGAAGGAGATCTTCCTGCTATACCAAGTAGAGCTGCAAAAATCGGGCCGATACAGTATATATAAGGTGGCAGAAAAGTCGTCGCGTGAGTACAAGGTTTATTCGCTCGTGAATGACCTCGTCCCTGAGAAGCTGCGCAGAATTTATACGGTGACCCACGACACATTGACGGACTCGGTGACATGTGTTTGTAAGAAGTTTGAGTTCCATGGCATCCTGTGTAGACACATTCTGCGGTTTTTCACACAGAAGAATATCAGGACAATCCCCGATAAATACGTCCTGCCACGTTGGACGAAAGGTGCAAACAGGTTGCACGGTACCATTTCCTTTCCGGAGCACCCGTATACTGACTTTGAAGAATCAGAGACGTTGCGGTATAATCATCTGGTGACGATGTTCACCCGTTTGTCCGTAAAGGGTGCTGCTACAATGGTCGGATATAAACATCTCCTCGAGGTAGCTCAGCAGCAAGAGCCCATCGTCGACCAATTGGAAGCAGCTTCAGTCAGCAATGCGGTTGACACCGAGCCTACGACGGGATCAGAAGATGACGAGCCGGGGGAGGGAGCCGACAATGATATCCGGCCTTCGGATCCAATTATATCGCAAACGAAAGGCCGCAAGAGATCTACGCGGATGAAAAGCTCTATTGAGACGGCAACTCAACCAAAAAAGCTAAGAAGGTGTGCATTGTGCAACAAAATGACAGACCACGACAAGCGGAACCATTACAAGGCACTGGGGATAAGTCCAGTGCCTTTGCAAGACGGGGAAGAAGATGATGCCGAGGATGAGGACGAACAAGCTGCAGTGGAACTTTAGTGTACTGAATATTTTGTAATAATCTTTTATGAGCCATCAAAAGTGTCGGACATTTTGTAATAATATTTTAGTAATGACTCGTTTGTAATAACCTTTACAATCATTTTTTTATACGTGATTTCTTACACTGTCCGCTACACTGCGCAGCACAACATTAGAAACCTAAGGTATTAAAGAATACCCCCCCTACAACACTTAGGTTTTTTTGGTTTTGGTTTGCTTCTCTGCGTCCGCTATACTATGTAGCGGACGGCCCCGCAGAATACCCCCCTACAACACTTAGGTTTTTTTTGTTTTGGTTTGCTTCTCTGCGTCCGCTATACTATGTAGCGGACGGCCCCGCAGAATACCCCCCCTACAACACTTAGTTTTTTTTTGTTTTGGTTTACTTCTCTGCGTCCGCTATACTATGTAGCGGACGGCCCCGCAGAATACCCCCTCCAACACTTAGTTTTTTTTTGGTTGTTTTCTCTACGTCCGCTATACTATGTAGCGGACGGCCCGCAGAATACCCCCCCTCCAACACTTAGTTTTTTTTTTGTTTTGGTTCACTTCTCTGCGTCCGCTATACTATGTAGCGGACGGCCCCGCAGAATACCCCCCTACAACACTTAGTTTTTTTTTTGTTTTGGTTCACTTCTCTGCGTCCGCTATACTATGTAGCGGACGGCCCGCAGAATACCCCCCTCCAACACTTAGTTTTTTTTTGTTTTGGTTTACTTCTCTGCGTCCGCTATACTATGTAGCGGACGGCCCCGCAGAATACCCTCTCCAACACTTAGTTTTTTTTTGGTTGTTTTCTCTGCGTCCGCTATACTATGTAGCGGACGGCCCCGCAGAATACCCCCCTCCAACACTTAGTTTTTTTTTTGTTTTGGTTCACTTCTCTGCGTCCGCTATACTATGTAGCGGACGGCCCCGCAGATACACTGATTATCGAACACTTGGTTATTTTTTGAACACTTGCCCTGCAGATAGACAGATATCCAACAGACAGATATCCAACACTTGGTTTCCCACCGTTAAATCATATCGGTCAATAAAATCAATCGCATTCAATAAATTTTTTTTAAAAAAGTGTTGTAACGTTACAATGTGAATTGGGGAACATCATCTCTCGCGGGAATGATGTTCCTTACACGGATTTACAATAAACCTAATAGCTCTAGGCCGGCCATTCATAATTTGCCAAGCAATCCTATACCTAAAGTCTTGTATGCATTCTTCGCTCCAGACAGTCTTCTTGAGGCTCTCAGACCGGCAAATGTAATCCATGTACATGCAGAGGAAGACGCCGCAGTCCGAGGAATTATGTTGCTTGGGCCTACTCCTCTTCAATCGGAAAATGAGGACCGGCCTGCGCGATACCTTCTCCCGACGCCTACCATTGACCAGGGCAGCAAAAAGATTCTGCGAGAACCATAATAAGCATTAAACATAGCTAGCAAAATAAGATTAATCAGTTTTATAATATGCAAGTTACAACAAGAAGGAAACAGGATCTTACCATGGCATCCAACTGGCCTATGCCTCGGTACATATCAATCACAGGCATCACGTCGGTATCATCGTAGAGACTGTCGACGACTGAAACCGTGCTCTGTAATGGTTCGTAGCAAACCAAGTACCAGTGGGCATTCCCTAAAAAGGGGATTAGAAACACGTCGGCAACACTTGCGCTCACTGGACTATCCCTAGCAAGATATGCTTGTAGGTTAGGGGACGGTTTCCACTGGGCCATGCCTCTCCCCTTCCTTGCATTGCCCCAGTCGTGCCACTCTTGTACTAGGAGCTGATGAAAAAAGCATCCAAGATAAACACGCGCGGACCGATGTTTGGATGCTCCCGACACCTTCGCCTCAGAATTTGCACGTAGTGCGAGATGACACCGCTGTCTAACCAAGCTCCCGGCGCCAGCGAGGCGATCTCTGTCCAAGAGGCATTGTAATCCAAGCCCTCGGGGTGATCCATGTCATACGACGCTCCGTCTTGGGGGGCCCCGCTAAAATAACGGGCTCGGATTAGATCGCATTTATGCGGCTTTAGGGGCCTGGCTGGATGCCCTTTCGGATATTGCCCTCGGGGGTCGATCGGGGGATATTGGCCTCCAATTCCTTCTTCGGCCGGCTGATATTCCCCTCCGGGGCCGCCAACTGGTCCCGCCCACGGGACAATGGGCAGTGCCTCGGAGAAACCGTAGTTTCCGAAAGGAAAGTCTTGCGTGACTTGAGAGAGGGGTTCCGGGAACAAATTGAAGGAGGGGCCGCTGTAATCGCCCCACGACGCTTGAGCCTGTCCCATCCCCGCTTCAGAGGTACCACCAACTCCCTGACTCACCCCTGAAGCCTGTCCAGAGGGATCACCGTATCCCTGGCTGACGCCCGTATAACCCATTCCCGGGCTTACTCCCGAAGACTGGCCCGATGCTTGGCGCAAAAAATTCCCGCAGCCTAAAGCCAATGTCGCAGCCTGTTGGCAAAGATCCTCGCCCATTGCGCTCACCAGATCCCTCCGCTCACTCAACTTCTGGAAGAATGCAAGCGAGGCATTAACCTACATCCAAAGAGATAAAAAATTAAGTAACTTCAATCAGACATTTATATTCAACTAATTTGGTTCAAGTCAGACTTGTTGGGCAACTTACGAGATTGTATGCCATACGCTCATCGATCTGACCCCTAGGCGCATACCTCTCCCCACGTTCAAAGTTTACAGGGGCTACTCTCCTCCGCGTGATGCGGTAGTACCACTCATCGTACTGATCGATGCTGATAACGGGGTCTGGCTCCGAGACGATGGCCGCCAGTGTGTCCTGCCAAGAAGTCCAAAGCTCTATTTCGGCCGCGCACAATTCGTACGCATTGGCGGTGCCAAACACTCCGACATCCGGTGGGTTCCTGTTAACCCTCATATCCGGGGCATCGACTGGCAAACCCTGCTCCAACTCAAAATGGCGCATTGCTCGGTCGGGCAGCTGCCACTCTGCGAGCTCGAAATGGATCAGGGGTGTGCGCTGCAACCCGGAGAGCGTGAAGACGAACGACTCTCCCACCCGTCGCGCCAAACGTATGTACGGTGCCCAACGCATTTGGCCCGGAGATAGACGGTCGAACTCCCCTCGATAGTACGTAATGTTGTGATGGGGATCGACTCTCCTCTTGTAGTGGCTAGCCCTCCGGCTGTACTCCCAAGCACACAACCGAGGCCAGACTTTGTCGGTTCCATCCCTACGCGTTGGTGCACCGGGAGCAAGGTGTTCGTAAGACCACACCTGAGAACATCAAAAAATTATATTTATATCGTCGATTCAACAAAAATAAAACACAATAACGAAGACATGATTTATATGATATACCTGCAATAGCGAGAGACATGCACATATGGCTTTGGAGTTGGGCCTCGTTGCCTTGTGCAATGCTCGGTACAGATACGAAAGAACCGCTGCACCCCAGGCATAATCCCCAACCTCCGACAGGTTACCCAACAACGGTAAATATTTCACGCTGACCGTGTTCTTCGACGTCGTTGGGAATAAAATTGCTCCCATCACCCACAAGAGGAAGGCCTTTGTGTACACCACAAGCTCACGGCCCGTATAGTTTTCCGGCAAAACCCCGTAGGTATCTACCAACCACTTCAACTTTATACCACCAGTGCTAAATTGATCCTGGGGTATCGAAGTGAAGAAGTCTCGCGCTGTTCTCTTATTCGTTGCGTCTGACGGAGGAGCAATTACCGGCCGCCCCGTCACCGGCAACCCCAAGATGAACCCTACATCTTCTAGGGTAATCGTCATCTCTCCGAGCGGGAAGTGAAACGTATTCGTTTCACTTCTCCACCTCTCAACAAGGGCACCTATCAAGGCCCGGTCAAGCTGTTGAAAGATCTGCCCATGCGTGAAAATCCCAAACCCAATTCCACGCAGTATTCTTTTCTGGGACTTGTTCAAGGTCCATCTCGTGAACTCGCGAGATACTTCTACGGTGGTGAGAAGTTCTCTTTCCTACGAATTATTAATAAATACAATTTGAGCAAAATGAACGGTAAAACAACGTTCGTAATAATAAGAAAGTTGATAAATAATGTATCTTACTCCACCATCCCATATGAGCGTACTGATATGGTTGGCTTGGTCGTATAACACGGATGGATCTTCTGGTCCAGGGATAAATTCCATTTTTTGCAACTGAAACTATGGAATCGGATTTTACAAACGCTAGCACATGAACAAATACATACATATATAAATCCTCATCATCGCTAGCACATGCTCAATGCATAATCAAAACCACGCATAAAACGCAATATTGATCACAACTATAGATTAGAAACATGTAAAGGATTGATTTTGTGAACTTACGTGATCTATTAGGGGGGGATTAAAGCTGCTCTTATGAAGAAATTGCGCAGATCTGCTTGCCAACGCCGCTGGGAATATTTGTGAGTAGGAAGAACGGAGAAGAAGAGTGTAGAAGTTATAGGGGACTTTCTTTTGGGTTTGAATATATATATTTGCTGTCCGCTGGACAATATATATTTGCCGTCCGCTATATAGTATCGCGGGTCTGTTCCTTGTCCGCTATATAGTATCGCGGACGCTAGACTTTTGGTTGTTTTGGTAGTTTTCTCTACGTCCGCTATACTATGTAGCGGACGGCACAGAATTTTTTTGGTTGTCTTCTCTACGTCCGCTATACTATGTAGCGGACGGCCCCGCATAATTTTTTGGTTGTGTTCTCTACGTCCGCTATACTATGTAGCGGACGGCTACTACACTTAGTTCCACCTCTCCTCCAACACTTAGTTTTTTCTACACTTAGTCCAAACTGTCCGCTATATAGTATCGCGGATATACTTACCGCAGAAAATGGTTGGCACGGACCAGACATTTAGTTCCCGACCTTCCTGAAGAACCCCAAGGCCTAAGCGGAGAGGGCCTTATATCCGCTATCTATATATATAGAGCTATACAATGTAGCGTAATGTAATAAATTGGAATAAATTGGCGCCCGTAATGCAGTTTTAATAAATTGAAATAAATTGGCCCGAAGACTTGTTTTAGCGACATAGTACGTTAATGCTATTTTAATAAACTGACGCCCGAAGACTTGTTTTAGCGACGGAATCAACAATCTCAATTTTTCCAAAAAATAATGTACGATTCATAATCAACGATCTCAATATATCAAGGCAACAAAAAAAGGCACAATTAAGCAAGAAAAAATTTGAAAACATAATAAACAAGAACATAAATTTTTTATTATAATAAACTATGGTTCACAAATGGGGTACGAAAGCTTTTCACAAGCGCTCCGTTCAAAGATTACAACTTGAAAATCCCACCACCCAAGGTGTTCGAACACTACAAAGTCCCCGAGTTCGAGGCCATGCTGGCGCACGAAGACGTTCCAACCCTCTGCGAATTCCTTTTTTTGGGATCGGCCGGGCTTCAGCTTGATTTCAACCTGCCATGCCCCCTTGCGGCTATATAATCTTGCACTATCATGAATTGTTGTAAATTGATTGGTAAATGCTTCCGGTATGTCCTACCAAACACAAAATACAAAAAATAGGTTAGTTTTGGTTAAGAAAAACAAAAGATCAAACTTTTAACACACGAAAATACAGAGAAAGAGAAAGAGAAAGAGGGATAGCCTACAAGTTCATGCTCAAATCCCGGCATCATGACTTTGAAAAAGTGTTTGCCTACCAGGTGCAAGTTGCCAATATAATCGTAGGCGTAGGTGGTCTCCGATCCAGAAGCCATCGAGATCGGCGTTGAGGGGAGGACGGTGGTGTCGGCGGAGATGTGGGTGACCGGAGATGTGGGTCGCCGTAGATGGGGTAGCGGCTTTAGGTTAGATGTTCGAGAGAGGGGACGCCATCCGCTACAATAATATATATACCCCGATCTGATTAAATATTTATAGCAGGAGAGAGTTGACGAAGGGACGCCGTCCGCTACAGATACGAAGGGGACACTGTTGACGCCATACAGATACCAAGGGGACAGTTCTCGGGGCTCACGCCCGAGACTTTATAGGCGCCCGAGAGGACAGGCCCTGACATGTGTCAGCTGGAGATCGTCCGCCATACAGTATGGCGGACACCTTTTTCCTGACACATGTCAGGAACAGAAAGGCGTCCGCGAGACAGTCTCGCGGACATGGGAGGAGGGCAAAAAGGTAAAACTCCCGTCCGCGAGACAGTATGGCGGACGGGGATCAGTTTTGGAAAAAGGCGCGATCTGGACCGTCCATCTTTCAGGATGGACGGTCAGATCGCGCTTGCAACTTAACTCCATTTGCTAGCGCTATCAATGGATCAGCTCCCTATATATATATATATATATATATATATATATATATATATATATATATATATATATATATATATATATATATATATATATATATATATATATATATATATATATACCCTACATATTTATTTGTCGCTAAAAACCCAAACTTGTGATTGCGAGAAATGGTCTAAAAAAATAAAATACTTATGATAACTATATGTTAGAAAGTTATTAACGGCTGTTACGCTAACTCGCTCTGATATGTGTCGCTCGACATAAAAATCTCAACGCTAACTAAAAGGAATTTCGTTGCCAAAGCTCTAAAAAATATTGTTTCGCTAATTGTCACTAACACCTCAATCAATATCATTTATATTTGCAACTTTTAATATATAACTTATGGTTTAGCAAAATTTCGTCGCTAAAGGTTACTGCCAAAAATTTCACCCACGAAAATCTACGCTAAATCTTGTGTATGAAAGTCACGCTTTAAAATAAATTAACCAGGTATGCAATTACGGTTCGGGGTGTTACAGAAAATCCTAATGTTGAACCTGAATCGATTATTTGGAAATCTTGTGATGCTCACCTGTATTGCATGCTGAGCAATTTGATAATTGTTTCTATAAGTTCTTCCAAATTAGTTTGCCTAAATCCGATAACTATTCGCAATCGTTTTGCTGTTTTCTTCTGGAATTTCGAATGATGACTTATTCGGTATGTTATGGTATTTAAAATCTGATCTGATTCTGGTGATTTGAGCTTATGTTAATGCTCATTGATACTATTGATTTTTCTATGTTGACCTGGGTATCTATTCTGTGGGGAGGCGATATAAGGCTGGTCTGAATCCTGTATGAAATGCAAGTTAGTATCCAATGGGACTAGTAAATATATTCTGGTACATCATGCATGTGTACACGCTGTTAGCTTGCCGAAATGGCATTGCAATTGCCCAGATCAACATTGATTTTATTTTCTCTGCTTTGTATATTGTCGTGACTGTTAAGAAATGACTGTAAAGTATTATTTAAAATAATTTGTGCTTGGGTTAAAATCTCTTGACAAATCTTCATTGTATTTGGAAATGACTATCTCAAATGATCTGGATGCATTTTGAAATCTTTTGGAAAACCATCATCGTATTTTGGAATGATGGCATTGAAGAAGGTTTTTTATTGATCTTTCTGGAACTCATGATTATTATTGGTTATTTTGGTATCTATTTCTGATGAATTTTGATCCTTTTGAAAATCATTAAGCTACTTTGATCTTTGAAGTATTATGAAAACTTTTGTCATGTGGATTTTTTTGAATCGTTTTGTAATTTTGTTGTTAGTCCTTGTACGACCTTACTAAGCTCTCAAAAGCTCACCCTTCTTTTGATCCCCTTCTGCATATTTTGATCAACAGTAGATTGCTCGGGAATGGGGTTTAAAGTATGTGTGAGATTCCGATAAGCCCACTACTACTATATAGTAAGACCCTTGTGTGGGTTGATATTATTAACTCATTCTATAAGGACTTGAGTTTGTAAACAACCTAGGTCTTAATAGTTCAAGTTTAAGTAATTTTGTAATATTGTATTTGAGGACTTTGAGTTGATGTCTAATTGGATACTTTGAAGTATGTGTTAGTGAACATGATCTGACACGTTTGATGTGATCAGGTAAGTTAACGACCCGGGAGTTCAGGGCGGCGGAGCTCGGGATTTCCGGGGGTGCATTACATACATGGCCAAAAAAAGTTTGTAATTGAACAAATCACATTATGGCAAGCAGGAAAGATGAAATCAATCATATTCACCAACTGGAATCACTAAAATATTTTTCCATGCATGAGCTTAAGAATCTAAGTTCTTTTCTTTTTTTCCCCATTTTTTTCCAAGTGTAAATATCATGATACAACCAAAACTTGATATTAGTCAAGGATTTAAAAGAAGTTTATTCATAAAATCATATCGTGAGCAATTAATAAGTTACTTGAGGGGTTAATTTTATAGGCTCTCAAGAAGCATCCAAATTTATTCAAGGGGTTATTGTTAAAGGCTCTCAAGAAGCATCTAAAAGTGACTAACATGTAGTCTTATTTAGCTTGATTGCAAGTAGGAGGCAACGTTGTATAAAGATCTTGAGGCATAAACCAAAGTGCAAAAAGAAAATCTACTCCCTCCCATACATAAAGATTTGATTCGAGGCAGTAGTGAATTGGGTTATAGCATTTGCTACAAGGTTCTTCTTAAAGTTTCAGAACCTATCAGCAAAACCGTTGGTGATCTCTCCTCCTCTTTACGGTATTTTCTTCTCAGATTTTTGTTTGTGATATGGGCGAGTAAACATAATGTCTTGGGCAGAAGAAGAAAGTTGTCTGATGTCACAATGAAAGAGATATAGACATAGGCTATGTTTGACAAAACTTGTTTTTTGGTTTTCAATTTTTAAAGAGCAGTTTAATTTTTTTTTTATAAAAACTAGTGGATGTTTGGTAACCCTTTTTTTTAGTTTTTTTTTTGGGTGTTTGGTAACCTTTTTTATGTTGAATTTTTTTTGGGGTGGTTTGCATTGGTGGGGCGTAGTAGTGGTTGACGGTGGTGGTGGCCAGCGGTGGTAGCCGGCAGGCAGCTGGCGGTTGTTGCGGTAGTCTCCAGCAGTGGCTGCCGGCGGTGGTGGCCGAAGGTGGCTGCCACCCGGTGGTGGCTGCCTGCGGCCGGAGGTGACTGTCTGCGGCCGGAGGTGGCTGTCGGTGGTGGCTACCGGCCGGAGGTGGCTGCTGCCCGGTGGTGGTTGCCTGTAGTCAGAGGTGGCTGTCGGGCAGCGGTGGGTGGTGCCTGTTGGCCGGCGGTGGCTGTCGGAGGTGGCCTCCGGCCAACGATGGTGGCCACCGCCCACCACCACCCGGTGGTGGCTGCCGATAGGGCTGTATACGAACCGAGTTCGAGCCGAACACGAGTTCGCAAACTCAGCTCGAATTCGTGTTCTACCTAACCAAATCCCTAAATTTGCTCAAAAATCTCAAATCCTTCAAGCTATAATGAATCAAAATCAAAATACAGAAGATACAAAGGGAGGGATGCAGAATAAAAAAACAATGAAAAAGGTCTTGATCGCTTGGCGATATCACCACTTTTCCCCCCTTTTATTCCTGTCGAAGCAGAATCCGGCAATTCCTGTCAAAGCAGAATCTGGAGACGGGATATCCTGAGAGAGAGAGAGAGAGAGAGAGAGAGAGAGAGCGATCTGCCGATCTGTGATGAGTGTGTGTGCTTGAGACGAGGGAGGTGACGGGAGAGAGTACGGTTGTTGCCGATCTGTGAAGAGTGTGTTTGCTTGAGATGAGGGAGGTGACGGGAGAGAGTACGGTTGTTACCGATCTATGAGGGAGGTATGTGTTTCAGATAAGGGAGAGGCTGTGTGTTTGAGACGTGGGAGTGCAACGGCAGCTTGTGGTTTGGAGTTTTTAGGTTTATATTTTAGATTTTATACTAAGAGCTTTTGGGATGTTGGCTAGGTAGAAATTGGACATGCATTGATATATAACCAATTCTTCAGGGCTTTATGTTAATAACTAATAAGTGGGCTTAGAGTTATGGGCTAATTGGCTTTAACACCTCTAGATTTAAATATTAATTTATATAGTTTATGTAAATATTAATTATTTAAACATATTATAATTAATTAATTATTTAGACGAGTTGTTCGCGAACACGTTTGTGAACATTTTGGAGTGTTCATGCTCGGCTCGTTTATTAAACGAGCTCTAAAAACTTGTTCATGTTCTGTTCGTATATTAGACGAACGAACATGAACGAGTTTTATGGAGAACGAACCACGAGTCGTTCGTGAACGTCTCGATTCATTTACAACCCTAGCTGCCGGAGGCCGGAGGTGGCTATCGGTGGCTGCCGGGCCGCGATGGGTACGTTGTGGTGGAGGTCTAAAAAAATTAAGTGAAAAAAAAAGAGTTTTTTCTCTTTTTTTTTACATTACAATTTAAAAAGTGATTTTTAAAATTGAAAAAAAATGGTTACCAAACGCTCTTTTTTTTTCAATTTTTAAAACTGAAAAAAAAAAAGAGCGAAAATAAGGAGTGTCAAACATAGCCATAGATACCAAAGTAACCTTAAGAATTCAAGTTTTAGCAGGAGTGTAACACACATTTCTGTACTTTTACTTTGAAGAGTCCGTCAAAGTTGGGGGACTCTTACAATGAAAGTTAAGGCAAAGAAAGCCCATTAAATCTTACGTGTCGCAAATATGAAAGACTTAAAATCTTATGTGTCATAATTCTAAGAGTAGATTTTAGAGCTATATATATATATATATATATATATATATATATATATATATATATATATATATATATATATATATATATATATATATATATAGACCGTGATCCATTGCTAGCGCTAGCAGCGCTAGCACCGTCCGCTATATAATGTAGCGGACGGCCAATTTTCGTCCGCTACATTATGTAGCGGACGGCCAAACAGTGCTAGCAACAGTGCTAGCGCTAGCAATGGATCACGATCCTATATATATATATATATATATATATATATATATATATATATATATATATATATATATATATATATATATATATATATATATATAATGAGATTTTATTTTATTTATTTTAAGTGTTTTTAAGAAGTTAGTCCAATTTGAAGCCTTTTTGGATTATGTAGAGTTTTAAAAGAAGTAGATTTAGTTTTTTTTTTAATTTTATAAGATTTACAAAAGTCGCACCAATGATCATATTAAAGAATTAGTAAGTAGAGTATGATTTTCGTACTTTATATTTTTTATATATTTATATTATTATTTTAAAGTACTTTTGAGGTTTTAATAATCAAAACTAAGACCTAATGTATAAGTATATTAATTAGGTAGAGTTTTAAAAGGTGTATAATTAGTTTTTTAGTTTTATAAAGTTTAAAAATATTGGATTATTTATGCTTACGAATTTTTTAATCGTAAATTATATTAAAGAGTTAAATAGAGTAGAAAAGGAAAAGAATATCAAAACAAATAGGATTCTTAAATTTTATATATCTAATTTAAAAGAGTTGGACAATAAATAAAGAGACCAATTAAGTTAGGGAGCTACCACATGTAAAGTTGAAGTTTACGTGGCAAAAGGAGAAGGTTCTTAAAAAGTCATACTTATCGCAAAGATAGAGCTCCAAAAATCTTACGTGTTACAATTTTAAGCAAAGGTTTCAGTTTTATATATTTATTATTGGGTTCTCCACTTATTCCTATCATTTTCGTTTGAGGAGTTTTGTCTGCAGAGAAACTAGGTTGAGGTTTTAACCAAGAACACACACACACATGTAAACCGCTAACCCATACACAGACACCGCTAACCCCCCCCCCCCCCCCAACACACACCCTGCTACACTCACCCACCTAACCACCCACCCCCATCCACATAGAAGCCGAGAGTGTTAAGAGCAGAAGTTCCTATAACAAAGGCGCAAGAAATCAGAAAGGCATTGTGGGTAACGTAAGGTGCGAGAGAAGAAAATATGGGAGATGAATGAAAGAGAAGGTTACCGTAAGTGGGTTGTCTTCCAATTCGTGAAGCTCCGGTACTTGCTAGAGGTGTCAAATGGGCCGGCCCAGCCCAAGCCCATCGGGTCTCCAGCAAACCGGGCCAGGGCCGCTGTCAACCGGGCCGGGCCGAGCCAGAATGAGGGAAATCTAGGCCCAGTCCAAGCCCAGGCCCTAGGCCCAACATCTAGGGCCGAGCTTGGGTCGGGCCCGGGCCCAATTTTTTTTTTTGTTATTCAAAATACACCTTAGTTTTTTAAAAAAATTGAAAAGACCATTTTTTGGGCCAAAAGAGGGCCGGGCCGGGACCGGGCCTGTTTCTCAAAAAGTTAGGCCTGGCCCTGACCCAAGCCCTAAGGGTTAGGGCCAGTTCGGGCCCAAAAAAGGGTCGGGCTGGGCCAGCCCACGGGCCGCCCGGCCCATTTGACACCTCTAGTACTTGCTTTATAAAAGGAAGGAAATCTGGGAGAAAACAAATAAGATAAAGCAAAACAAAACAAAACAAAAGATAAGTAAGAGCAGCTTTGGTTCTAACCAGAGCAGCTGCTGGTAAATGAAATGCACGTGTAAATTTCTCCTGAAGAGCGAGCAGAGAAAAGAAAGCATGGCATTGCTGAAGTTTTGACTGAAAATGGGAGAGAATTTTGGAAGATAAATGTTAGAAAAACTGTCCCTTTTAGTATATGTTAGTTTAGATAAGAGATATGTGTTTTTTTTTTTTTAAATTACTTACTATAATTGCTTAAGGACCATTTTTCTGTTCCGGTCTAACTATAATTGACGAGTTGGTGACACATGTCTTATAAGTGTCCTTGAAATGGTGAATTTGGCCGTTAAAGAAATAAACAACAATGTTCATAACAAAAAGAAAAGTAATAACGTTTTCATCTCTTTCGTAATGTTTTGTCTTCTTGTCCTCTTCTATTTCAAAAAGCAAAGGGTTCTTCTTTTTCCTAGAATAATAAATTGACAATTTGAAGCTTTAACGTTAGTAAAAATAAGATTATGGTGAAATCACGTATATTATACTAACAAAATAAATAAAACAGGGAATATGCACTCTCCCTTGTATAAAATACAACGAGTTCTTTGAGACATTTAGGGCCCGTACACTTACGAGATTTTTTTCTGTATTCTATATTCTGTTTTTGGTTTCCAAAATTTAGTATTCAGTTCTAAAATCGTATTGTGTACTTTTACTTTTTTCCGTATCTAGTTTTTCAATTTTTTCTGTACGTTTATCATTTTCATTTTCGTTTTTACCAACTTTTTTCTAAATAATTCATTAATGGACCCCACTATTTCCATTTCTAGGAAGACCCAGTAACATGGGTGGTCTAGTTTGGTGAGTGTTTGTTGAAACAGAGTGGTAGATATGAGGGAGAAGATGTGGTATTCTGATTAGGAGAATACAGTTCGAGGAAAAAGGTGAAAACACCCTTTGGGTGTTTTCAGCTTTTTTGACACTATTTGAAAATTTTATCCAAAACGAAACCGAAAAAACGTAAACATACACGAAAGAAGGCATCTTTTTCATCATCATTACAAAAATGAAAACTGAAAAACGTAAACGTACAGCCCCTTATTTTGTACGGAACATTCCCAGTGTTTTGATGCATTTAAATTATTTCAAATTTGAAACTTTTTTATTTTCATATCGACGTCTCTCTTTTCATTTGATGATTAAAGTATAAATGGTTTATCATCATTGTAACTAATAGCAATAAATAGCACACTTGGTGGGATCTTAATGAGGCTAAACATGGGAGTAAATATTTCTTTTGTATGGTCGGACTGTAGATAGAAAAACTTTAGTGATGCTATAGGAAATTTTTGTTGATCTTGCCCACGGCTTATCTCCTCTATCTTCTTTTATTTTCTCTTTCTCTGTTTCTTCCGTTCTCTCACCGCCCCCCTCCACCCACCGCCAATGAGATTGCCGCCACAGAAGCCACTGCCAGTCGGCACCTACACCTATTTGTCGTATTTTTACTTCAAAAACAGCGACTAATTTCAAGTAGGAAAAGTACTGTTGAGTTGCAGAATTTCCGGATCAGCTTCTATTCATTCGACTTAAGCTGCTTCAATCATCAAAACAAAGACGCACCAGATATCAGAAATTCAGGATAGAGGTAAGGAAAGGTTTGAAAGAGGTGGCGTGGTAAAGGATAACCAGATTTATAAGACAAACTGAAACCATTTTTAGGGATTCATTTCATAGAAGGTAGAGTAGTACAGTAAACAAAATAACCTTAAGCAGTAATAGGGATACAATCAGGCAGCGCAGAGCAATTAACCTGGGAAAACACAGGATCTGCGACGACAACGAACACTAGTGCAACGGGCTCTATCAGACATATCTAAGCAAGCAAATCCGAAGACAAAACATACAATTACCATCTCAAAAACCTAACCACACCACAAATAGACCACCCAGACATAGCCATGCATCCCTGCCGCAAGCCAAACACCTAGTTTTAAAAGAAAGAAACAACATCAGGCGCTTCTCTTCCTTTGCCCTTGGTATGTAAAACACCCTTCTTCAACTGCCCATTCTCAACCATCCTCATTGGCATTAACCGCGCTCTGGGAAAGATGCACAAGTGCCTCATGATTCACCACACTAAAATGTTGAGGGTAGCATGTACACAGATCTAAAAGCTGAAAGTACAGGAATTCGGACATACAGAACATCACCAGCGAAACCGCATCTTCTAATAGCATCTTGGACATGAAGTCACATGAAAGTGCAGCGTATTTCGTTTCGCTACAACCAATAGACTATCTAAATCCTGTGCGGATCACTCAAATAAGTTACTCTTTTATCTAAATTCTGCAATCTCAAATACTCGGGCGGTTCCATCAAGTGAGACCGAAACGAGAAATTCGCCATTAGCAGACATGGAGATGGACTGAATGGCATCAGAGTGCCCACTGAAGGTTCTCACACAGTCTCCAGATAGACTATCCCATATTCGTACTTTCCCATCAACGCAACCCGTAGCCAAGTACCTAGATGCACCTAGCCATGACAAACATGCTACCCCGTCCTGCTCATAACAAGTATTAGTGTGCATGTCAGCAATTAAGTTCACCAGTTAAATAAAATATGGTTAACTGAGCAAGAAAAAAAAAATGCCAACGAACCTCATGTTCACACGTGCACCGTGGAGATGAATGTTGTAGATCCCAAACTATAAGTTTCTTATCCATGCCTCCTGTTGCAACCCAAGGTGAGCTGCCATGCCAATTTCAAGCCAAGAGAGCAGTGTTATACATCATAAACAAGATTACAAGAAAAAGCATTACTTTCGGCAAAAACATTCTTATGGCCAGAGATTTTGTGTAACCAGACACGTAGAGCTGCAACGAATATTCTTTTGGCAAGGTCTCCCTGTCTCACTTGGTTACCAATCCACATCTCTAGAAATAAATGGCCAAACATGCCAGAATAGGTTTCTGCCCATGCTCTGAATTGTGAAAAGATGCGCCTCCCAGTGGTCAAACTTGTGGACACTGCTCGTATATCACAAGTGTAGTAAGCATGCATCCAATGTTCACCACGATTGTATTAGACACGTGACATGGAATGCCATCCAAAAATGCTAACTTCAAAGTGTGCAAGGCCCGCATTCATGTGCGGACAGGTGTCATTCAGTGAACAAGCCTACTTCACCATGTTTCATGCTACGCGTGCCCATACGTTATATTCCTTCATTTTGACTTACTGATATTTGAGTAATAGGAATTTCAACATTACAGCTATCAAGGTACACCTCCCATTCTCGTTCTAAGAATTGGATACTTAGCTTCAGCATCACCTAATGTCGTCATCATTCTCCAACGAAGTAAGCTAATGAATAGACAGTGACACAAATGCATCCAAACACTCCACACCAATGTTTATTATGGATTTACATCACATACCTTACTGCAAGCCCAATACATTCAATGGAATCTGAATGCGCTCTAAGAGAACTAACAACCTGAGAGAATAAAAATGTAAACACACTGATTAGCAAAGAAAAGAAAAAGGAAATTGAAAAGACTAAGGAAAGGGATGCCTATCAGACATCGACTAAACTGTCTAAAATTAGCAGTTGGAAAAGCCAAAGTAAAACTCGTAGACAACATTCAACATAAATCCAGACCTTCCCAGTGGTTATATTCACAACATGAACAGAACCATCCCTTGATCCAGTAAGAGCAAGAGTTGAATCAGAACTAATTGTCAAGCATGTCAAGCCTTCTGTGTGATATGGATAACCTAGAAAAAGAAGTTAGAGATCATTTGTGAGTAACGAGCAAAATATCCTAAAACCTATGTTACATGGACTCGGTACGAGTGTCCGGATCGGATACGTGTCCAAGTGTCGGACTCGTCTAATTTTGAAAACGCAAGACACGGGGACACGGCAAAATGTTCAAATTTGTTATTGCTTTTTAGTTATCTCGATGGCAAAAAAGGTGTTTTATGTGACGCATTTAATTTTAATTGACAACTTGTCTCATCTCAAAGCAATAACTAATTAAACAAAAGACTATAAGTTAGTATCATAATGGCATATCCTATGAGATGTGTCGGACACATATCTCATACCCATGTCCAAGTGTCGAATGTCCGACATGGGTACTTCACGCAAACCGAAGAGTCCATGTAACATAGCCTAAAACCAAATGACAATAACCCCATTACAAATTTCTTTAGAAGGGGGTGGGGAGTGGGGAAGCCCTCGTCAATAAAGATCCCGAGCATAAAGTGGGAGCAGTTTGGGATTGACTCACAAAAACAGTTTTTAGGTTAAATAGTTTTTACGTTAATCAGTTTTTAGTGGAATCAATTACAGCTGCTTATTTCTCATTTTGTTTTGGTTCAGGTATATGTCAGTATTTGAACCAAACTTGCCACCTGTTGGTACTTAATCTTATTATTGGTGTTTGTGTGGGTTGGAGATGTGGGCCCGCGATGTGTGTGCGTGTGTGCATGGTGGGATGCAGGCGGGTATGGGGCGGGGGTGGGGGGTGCATGGGGGGAGCTGGGGCTTAAGTACGAAGGCTATTCTCAAAGGTTTAACATCATAACAATAACGCGGGAAGAGAACAAGGTTATAAATTATTAACATGTGCTTAGAGCTAGAAGAGACTAAACTAGCAAGCTTTACTAAATCTATGATACTTCAAGTTACAGTTTATTGTTGCAGTTAACATGAATGTATCTTCATAATGAAGATATTATTGGGCCTAATCTCTTGTCTTTATCAGAGCCTGCAAGCTATGAAGCACGGGTGCTTCAAAAGGGGGGAGTATCGGGGTCGGGTGCGCATCAGACACGGGTGCGCCTCGGGTGCGCACCCATTAATTTCTATTTATTTTTTTTATTTGTCGAAATTCGGGTGCGGCTCGGGTGCGGATAGGATACGGTTCGGGTGCGGATCCGACACTTCGGGGATTGAAACATAATTTCCAGAAGATATTTCGGGGGTTAAACATGAAATTTAAATTTTGTGGGGGTGAAAACATAAAATCAGTTTTACCAAATTAGGGCACACTCATCTGATAGAGAGAAAGAAAGATCGCAGCAGCTGCGACCTCCGTCGACACCCATCGAACAACCGCGACCACCCACAACACCACCGAACAGCCGCGACCACCGTCGACACCATCGAACAGCCGCGACCACCGAAAACCATTGCGACCAACCGCGACTACCGGTGACTACCCTCGACTACCCGCAACCAGCCGTGACAACCCGCGACCACCCACGACCTCCAGCGACCACCCGCGACCTCCGACGACCTTAGGCAACCTCTGGCGATCACCCGAGAAGACTTCTAGTCACCTCCGGCAGCATTTCTCCAAAGATAAGTCTCCTCTTCCTTTCTTCTGTCTTCGAATCTCTCTTTGCTACCTTTTGTGACTTGGATGTGGATTGTGAATTGAAAGTTGGAACCAATTTATACAGTGTTTATTGTTTAACATGTGTCAAAGGCTTAAAGCAGCGGTTCAATAGTTAAAAATTGAGGGATGTTGAAACCAATTTTGCAAACTTTGATGCTATATTGCCACTTTTGTTATATACATATGATCTATTTGGTGGTGATTTTTATGTATTTGATGGTATTGTACTACTGATGAATGGTTGAATTGGTTGAATTAAATTGCACTCCGTCTTTTTATACACTTTTTAAGATCCAATTGCTTAGAAATTTAATAATAATTGTACATAATAAAAATATATATATAATATTTGCCGTATCCCAGCCGCACCCGTATCCTAAAAATTTCAAAAATGTCGTATCCCCGTATCCGCACCCGCACCGGAATCCGTGCTTCTTAGCCTGCAAGTGTTTTGGACATTGATAGAAACATGCAACCTGATGGCTCATAAACGGAGCAATAACACATAGATGTGTCAAGAGGCTCCTCCTTATAAGGTATACATAGGATGGTATGAATGCAACATCCGACCAGGTGAGTCACCAATGCCTCAGCAGCAAAAACATGCAAATATAATCAACTATGAGGTGGATCATTATCAGCAAATTGCAAGCATGCTCCATCATTTCATTATTTCTTCAAAGACATCTCACTCTCACTGTGGTATCATAGGTTATAAACTCATGAAAGGCAGCAAACGGTGGGACTTCAAGCATATCAACATGTAACAAAGAACACGAGTAATTTGGAAAGGGAACACGAGTAATTTGGAAAGGCAATCCGAACATACCACTAACAACATGGATGTTTTCACCGCTCTTCGGGTTCCATATCCTCAAAGATGCATCATCAGAACCAGTACAAATTGTTCGACCTAAACAAAACAATTGTATAAGACAAACCATGCTCAAATTTAGCTCTCAAAAAAGAAAGGCACTTCAGAAAAGATTCCAATAAAAGAGAATTTAATAATACCATCAGGGGTAAAATCCCCACAGGTCACGCTACTTCCATGACCTGAAAACATGTTAAGATAGGCACTCTTGTCAGCATTCCATAACCACACAGTGGAATCCTCTGAACCAGCCAAGACCAAATGTCCTCTTGGATGCCACCTGACCCACTGAGCAATCCCATTGTTCAAATTCAATCTTTGTGAACAAGCTAATGGATGCTATACAAAAACTTTAAAATATTCACCTCAATTCCTGCTCCAGGACCTTCAAGCGTGCACTTGAGATTTCCTGAAGATATGTCCCACACTTGAATAAGTCCATCAAAGCCTCCACATGCAAGCAATTGTCCATCCCTACTGAAGGCTAAACTTGATACAGAATCCTTGTGACCTGCCAAGATATCTAACTTTTGTAGAACTTCAACCTAAGAACAAGTTCATAGGCATTACAGTATAGTAACTGCAGGAAGATGATGTTTTAACTCAAGTACAAGCATGTAAGAACAAATTATGAGCGCCTCAAACTATAATAATCCATCAAAACGTGACTCACACAAACCTTGTAACTCAAAAGCCCAATCTCCATGACCGATCTTCCAAAGAAATCCTTTATCATCACCGCCCCCCGTTGCCACTAATGCAGCATCGGTCGGGCTACATGAAACAGTGTACAGTTCGCCTATGTCCAAAAAGAAGGGAATAAACTCTCAACATGGGCTTAAACTGAGAATCACAAGTAAACTTGCTGATACATATAAAAGGAAATCATTTGTTGCACTAGCAGAAGCTATTGCACACTCGTTTTAGTCAAGTCTTTTTCAAACTGAGTTAAGAAATCAAGACTGACTTGATATTTTACAAACTTGTTCATGGACTTTAGATCAGGCTAAAGTACTGAAAACTTCAATAGGATATTTAGCAGGCCTATAATTGACTAGATCCACTTTAACGAATGTCAACTACAGTTAAATTCCATATTCTTCAGCCAAGATCTCTTTTGAGTGTCTTTTAATAAACTTATACAACCTCTGTTTTCTGTTTCAGGTTTGCATACCAAAAAAAGAAAAGGCAGTAGATATCTAGAATAAAATCCTGCACTTGCTTCTCATTCTTTCTTTCTCTGCCCAGTCACTAATCACAAGAGATACGACACACCCTAGTTTTAATTGAAATGGAACCTTTTGTGATAGTGTATTCCATCGCCGTCCTTTCCTGAAATGTAGTCACTACTTACGCCACAAAAGATGCTTTTCAACCAATAGTTACGTAAACACATATTACATTTTGGCCTTGTTGATTGAGAATTGTATCTGTTGCTACTGCTGCTTTACCGGTCAGTCTGTACCCAATAATTAATTATTGCTAACCGTGTCCTATAGGGATCATCGAATCAATAGCAATAAGCCCCGTTTGAAGAGGCTCATATACTGTATGTCGCGACATAATACCCGGGGCAGGAGATTCAATTAACCGATATTCAGAAAGTTTAAGTTAGCACAGGAACATTGCCAATTCCACAAAGAGCTTGTTTGGTTCGTATGCAGTTATAAAGCAATGTATATCCTTTTCGTTTCGTCCAAGAAAGGCCTCCGATCGACTTAAGGCAACACCCTTGCACAATAACTTGTACTCGGAGAAAATTTAGCTCCAAGTTCTCAGTATAGGCACCGGTTTGTATAATAATAAGAAGCAAGACTTTTGGTTAATTTACCCTCAAACGTCATTTGCCTCAAGTCACCGAAGTCAGAGAGGGTATGAAGATTTGTAATTTGAAGCAACTCAAATGTGGTACATAATTTATATATGACTAGCAATCAAACGAAAATCGCGTCCAAACCATGAAGTACTACCTTTAAAAGGAAAAGTAACTCTGTGAGAGCTTACCAGTATGGCCAGTGAATATGTGCATGGAATCATCAGGTTCCTCTGAAACCACATAAAAACAACTGCACAAATTAATCAAAAAATTCAAACTAACACACGCAGAGGCTCAAAAGAATATAATAAGCTCCACCATAGCAAAAGAACCACACTCCCTTTGTTCCATAAACTTTGTCCACTTTGACGTTCTACACATTAAAACATCACTTCCTCTATTCTATTGGTTTTTCTCCTTTGCCTCGTTGCAAAATCTTAGGACATAATTTAATTCAAGCAAAAATTACGTTGAAACTCAAATAGCAATCGCATAGTAAATAAGTTACTTCTGGCAAGTGAAAATTGGGGTATCAATATGTAGAGTTCACGATTACGCGTAAGAGTCTCACAAACACTGTTTGATATACAAGCTAAGTCAATGTTTGCACAGTTCAAAATCTATTTTAGGAACCCGCAAAACAAAACAAAACAAAATTGTAAACAATGAGTTAGGATTCAAAAAATAGCGTACCGGTGGACTCGGAATCGGAGCCTGCATCGTCTGCAGCATCAGGAAGATCTGAAATTGAAAGGTGACCGTCGGATTAGATTACTTTTTAGATTGTTGTAATGGGAGCAAATAAAGTAAAGGGAGAATGAATCACCCTCGTCGTCGACAGTGAATTCGTGGACGATGTCGTTTTCGTCGAGGAACACCTCGCCGCCTTGATCTTCGTCGTCGCTGGTGGAGTTGTTCATGGTGGCGTCCAGTCTACTCCACTGATAATTAGGGCTTTTGAAAGATGAAGGTTTATTGCATGCGAAACCGTGTAAGATAATAACCGGTTCAATAGTCGGGTCAATATCGGGTATATAGTTCATTCTTATTTTCCCTACGTTCAAGCATTTAAAGAAAGGGAGCCGAAGGTCTGGAATAACGTCAAGATGGTTGGTTTCGATCTCATAGCGACGAACCACCAAGCACGTAGGTCAGTCGGTAAGGGGTTGTCCTAATTTAATCAGAGGTCTTGAATTCGAACCCTAAGAATGCAGCTGTGTTAAAACTTGGTAGGGAGAGCTTTTGCCGCCCATGTGGTCCTGCTCGCTCGAACTCGGATTAGTCTGCTCCTAATGTGGTGTCCGGATACCGGGTGGTCTAACAAAAAAAAAAAAAAATCTCATAGTGACGAGTCATATAAAATAGCAGTACATTAATAACCAGTTTTAACCTTACGAAAAAAGAAGAAAGGGAGTTGTATTGACACTCTTAAATGGCTGTTGACGCTCCATATATTCTAATTTTATGCATATAAAATATATGACGTACAATTACAAAAAGCATGTGAAAAACTACATTTGTCATATACGAGGCACTGAAATAATGACTTGAGATAAAGTTGGTTACTTCGTTTCAACTGTAGTTATCTATAACGAAATGAAATCTTTAACTTTGCAATTTCATTCTGAATTCATTCTTAAAACTTGGCGATGGTCGCTCGTGAGATCATTGAGGCAATTTCGAGAATTGCGAAGAAAGGGATTTTTGTCGATTTATTTTCAACGAGTGATGGGTCTAATAAACTATGTAAACTCTAGAGTGCTTGATGGGTTCAAAGTGGCTCTCATAAGGAGTGTGTTTTCTTATTTCTTGTGTACTTCTTCTCTTTTTTAACATGCTTCTTGGTTGAACATGGACGCAGAGGAAAAAGAAAAGAGTAATTTATGCAAATGGGCACTCAACTATTGGCTCAATATTATTATGATCACTCGACTATAGGAATGGAAATATGGGCCCCCCACCCCGTCTTAACACCATTTGCCCCGTCTTTGATTTAAGAGTAAAATGTACAAATGGTCATTCAATTATAACCTTTTTTTTTTAAGTCACTAAACTTCAATTTGTTTTATTTTGACTATTGCACTCACAAATGCGTTCAATCATGTCATTTTGTCAGTCGAGGTTAAACTCTTAGGTTTTCCATCAAATATGCAGGCTTACACCACATGTTCATCAGAATGTGATCTATGTATGCTCATGTCATAATACGGAATCTTTCCAGTAAGATCCGTCTTAATAGGCACAACCATGAAGGCACCTCAAGATGCAAAGAAACAAGTACATGTACACAGTTTTGTATGAGTGAAGCATCTTCCTGGGCATCCACAAACAATTTGTGCCTTTGCCCTTGTTCATATATGCTTTTTATACAAGAGGAGCTATGAGGTTAATAACTTCCAAGTGTATTAGCATGCCTGGTTGATATGGACCTACCAAGCATCTTCAACGACTAAACATCACATACCTAGTCCACAATTTGGACCCACAACCACCACCATCCTCCATATCCCACACCCATAACCACTGTCGAATTTTCTTGCCAAACCTCTGTTCGAGCCTCCATAACAGCAGCCACTCCTCCGACGAAAGCAGCCACCGCACATCACCGACAACACCCTTTTATTCACCACGTAGCTGTCGATCTCCTCCTACTCACTGCCACTGTCACTTAAACCCCATCACCACCTGCCATTCAATCATCACCACCCAAAATAACGCCATTGTCCATTACTCCAACGACAGCAGCTGCCGCAACTTCATTCACCATGCCACTGCCCAACTTCATTCACCATGCCGCTGTCGATCTACTCTTCGCCACCACTGCCACACAAATCCTATCCCCCACCTACCATTAAGGCTATAAATGAACTGAGCCGTTCACGAACGGCTCGTGGTTCATTCTCCACAAAACTCGTTCATGTTCATTCGTATAATATACGAACCGAACATGAACAAGTTTCTAGGACTCGTTTATTAAACGAGCCGAACATGAACACTCCAAAATGTTCACAAACGTGTTTGCGAACAGCTCGTCTAAATAATAAATTAATTAAAATATGTTTAAAGAATTATTATTTATATAAATCATAATTCAAACCTGGATGCCAGGCCTTGATGTCAATAAGCCTAAAACCCCAAGCCCACTTAAAAACATAGAGCCCAACCCCGAAAGAGCCCAGGCTATAAAGCCCAACACCTAGGAACCCTAACTATTTAACTAAAACCTAAACATAAAAATTCACATATCTGAGATCACACAGCCGTACTCACTTTCCCGTCCCCTCCCTCATCTCACTCACTCTTATAGTCTCTCTCTCTCTCACACACACACACGACTCATAAATTGCACAAAATCCCCACACCTCAGTCCTCACATATCGTACATAGGACCCCCTCTCTCTCTCTTCACAAGGACATCACGGCTTCGATCATCTTGATGCTGTCGTCGCCTATCTTCGACTTCGTCATTACCTGTCGTCAGATTCTGCCTGTCGAAGGTCATCGCTTCGACGTGGTCATCTCCTCGTCGCCGGATTCTGCCTGTCAAAGCTGGAGAAAGCTGTTGATAGCTATAGAAGGGTTGTTAAGCACTGGGATCAAAGCTGCAAAGCCATGGACTCAACCCCTAAAATGTTTGTACAAGGAGCTGATTCATTGTCTCTCTCTCTCTCTCTCTCTCTCTCTCTTTATCACCGATCGATCAAAAAAAATTCTTTCAATGTTTTTGATTCTGCATCCCTCAATGTGTATATGATTTTTTATTCATTATATAGCTTGACTGCTTGAAGGAATTTGAGCAAATTTAGGGTTTGACTTGGAAATTGAACATGAATACGAGCCGAGTTTTTGAACTCGAGTTCGACTCGTATTGCTAAACGAGTTGAGCGAGTCAAGCCTGAGTTTCACCGTCACGAACTCGAGCCGAGTTCGAACATCAATGTTTTGACTCTTAATGAACTCGAGCTGAGCTCGAACATGCCAAAATTTAAACGAACCGAGTTCGAACACACCTATATTCGGCTTGAACTCGGTTCGTATACAGCCCTACCTGCCATTTACACCACTAACCTCCTCTTTCATTATTTAATTGGTGGTAGGATATCTGTGTGTGTCTGTGAGAGAGAGAGAGAGAGAGAGAGAGAGAGAGAGAGAGACAGAGGGAAGAAGATGAAAGGAAGAGAGGAAATAAAGAGGAGAGATAGATTTGACAGTGGTGAAAAAAACAAAAGGAAATGAAATTAAAATAAAATAAAAGGAGATGGATGGATTTTTTCCTCATTTCATGGTTCATGTGCATATCACGTGACCATTTAACGGAGAGAGTACAATCCTAGCTGACAGAATGACTTGATTGAACACATTTGTGTGTACAATGGCGAAAATGAAACAAATAAAATGTAGTGACTTTAATGAAAAATGAGTCATAGTTGAGTGACTATTGGTGCACTTTACTCTTGATTTAACTTGTCCTAATCTGATTACATTTAAATCCAACATGCCCCGTCACCCAAATCTATGCAAGTTAATTTAGTTTATACTTTTTTTTCGTTCAAATAGTCACATGTTTTCACAAAAATTAGTTTCTTTATTCATGTAGTGGCGGTGGGCGAAGATGGCTGCCTGGATTTGACAATGGCAATAGGCTGAGAATACTGGCAAAAAGCAGAGGTGGTTGCCAAAATTTTCCCACGGTAGAAACTACCAGAATTTCAAGGCGGTGACTGTTGGCGACAGTAGTTCTCGGGATTTTTTTACGATGGCAAGCAGTGTTTGCTGGAAACTTCTATTGGTAGCCAGCAAACATTTGGTATTGGGTTTTTTCAGGTGGCGAGCGAAAGCAACTACTGAAATTTTTCCTATGTGACTGCCGGCAGCAGGCAACCACGGTGGCAAATGGTTGGTTGAGGCCGTCGGGTCAGCGCCGACTGCCAACTTGCAGTTTTGTGTGTGAGAAGGAGATAGACAAAAAAAAACATTTAAATGGGTTAGGTTTTTGCAAGCCTACTTGTGTAAGTTGGAGATGAATAAAATTTTGATGCCAAGGAAGTGGGTTCACAGGCAACATGGAGGTACCATAAGGAATGCAGTCTGAGTCAGATACTAAGGATGCTGATATGGGACACAACAAGGATGGAGCAAGGGCAGAGACTAAGGGCTTCCCTAATAGAGCCTGAAGATGACAGTATTGGGAGGGCGATAGTGCATGGTGAATACACGACGCAGCCACAGTCCGATGGTTAGGTCCAAAGTTAAGGTCTTGTATGTTTCCCTCTCTAGAATTCTAGAGTGAGAAAGTGAATGTGAGAATGAATTCTAAAAAACGTGTCGTCCCCCAAATGAATTCTCAAGACCCCTATTATAAAGGTTGAGATGATGATGTCGTTAACCGACACGTGGCGGTCCTGTGAGTGACACGTCACTGAGGGGTCCATAGATGCCAGTACTCTACGGACTGTAGGATCGCATATTCACCCAACCTGTCCCGCACAGAGTCGCTCTGCCTAACTGGAAAGACTGTCCCACACAGTCGGTATGGGCAGAGAGTTCCCTTAATCTAGCCACCAGTCCAAAGCCCTTGCAGAGTCCCATAGGGTGGTGAGACACATCGAGGACCTGGTAGTGGTAGGGAAGGCCCGATGCCCAACTTTCAGGCAGACTAGGCGCGATGTCCTCCAAGGACCTGCTCCCTTCTCAGAATGACCCGGGGGTCATAGTCCTAGGGGTGCCGATGAAAGCCCCCAATGCCGGAGCACGTAGGGTAATCATGCAGACACCCTGGTAGAGATAATGTCATGGAGGAGTCACCTATCTCGAGAGTGAGTCCTTGTGCCGGAGCACTTGGAGTGCGCTAAGTTAGTATCTTGGAGGAGTCGCCTACTCGGTGGGCTAAGGTAGCATCCTGGAGGAGCCGTCTACCTGGTGGTAGACCTGGCAAATTTTGGCCCGTACCCGCGGGTCCACCCAGGCCCATTAAGAAATTGCGGGTACGGGCAGTCCAAAACGCTACCCGTTCAAATTGGACCCGGACCCGGACCGGACCGTTTTTTCCGGTTCGGACCGGTTCGGGTAACGGGTAACCCGATTTTACCCGGTTTTTGAGGTATATATAGTCACTCCACTCCACTCAGTTCAGTCAGTTGCCCTAATTCTATAATTCACTTCACATTTTATACAGAACCGCCGTCTCTGTCTCTCGCGAGTCGCGTCTCACCGCATTGCCCCTTTCCCTCCTCTGCAGACCACCGCCATCGACGGCAGTGAGGAGGCGTGGACCGCAGGTGACAGGACGGCAGGACCAGTCTCGGTCTCTCAAGGCTCAAGCTCACGACTGACGGGCGGCAGTCTCAGTCCCATCTTCACAGATCGACGACCGGCGACGCCAATCTTCTCCGATCTACCGAATCGTCACAGATCGACCATCGTTTCCGATCTTCTCACAAATAGGCAACCAGTCACCGCTCACCGGCATCCTTAAGTCTTTGCGCCGACAGCCGCAAGCAGCTCCGTCACCACCGGCGTTCACCACTGTCCGACATGTTCATCACGGATTTCTTCGAGCAAGGTTAGTCACTCCTTAAACTCCTCTTTTTTATGAACACCGACCATGAATTTCTTCTGTTAGATTGAATTTTTGGGATTGTTAAAATTAAAATTGCTGAAATTCTGAAAATCGTTGTACCTTTGCATGATTAAATCACTGAAATAGACTACTGTGACTGTGTTGGATTCGGGATTTCTATGAAAATCTTGGATTTGTGGATTGTTGATTGTATGATGAAAACACTGAACTAAATACTGAAAATCTGAAAATGATGTGTGAACTATGAAGAATATGTGAACTAAACACTGAATATGTGAACAAGATTGACTGATTCACTAAAATAGACCACTGCACTGATAATAGGAAACACTGAAATAAAATAAATCACTGAAAAAGTTCTTGTTTCTTGCTGTTGCTGTTGTAGGATCGATGGAATCTGTGAACAATACTGAACATCCTGATGTTGAGGTTGTAGACATTGATGGGGACTCTCCTGTTTGTACTAATCCTGATGGTAATGAGAATGAGATTGAGTCTAAGTCTAGAAGTGCAATTTGGGAGAAATTTGAAATTGTGAAGTCCGATAATAAACATAGGGCCGTATGTAGGTCGTGTAAAGAGAAAAGTTTTGCAATGGGAACCACTCCGGATGGGAAGCCATGCAAGAGTACTCACGGAACTTCAAATATGCATAAACATCTTAAGGTTTGTAATGCCTACAAGAAGCAATTCATGGATATTAAACAAATGCAGCTAGATTACTCGGCGAAATTAAGGTCTAAAAAGATTTCTCAAGATGTGTATCGTGAAAAAATGGGCATTGCAATATTGAAGCATAATTATCCTTTCTCCATTGTTGAACATGAGGGCCTTAGGGAAGTTCATAGTTACTTAAATGCGGAGGTCAAGCCGTATACTCGTAATACCGCTAAAGCTGATTGTTTGAAAATTGCCTTGAGGGAGAAAGAGGTACTTAAGCTTGCTTTGGCTAGAATTAGTGGTAAAATATGTCTCACGGCGGATGTTTGGACATCAATTAGATCGAAGGGGTATCTTTGCTTGACTGCACATTTTGTTGATGAAAATTGGAAATTGCATAGTAGAATCCTTAATTTTTCCCATTTTCCTCCACCGCATTCCGGTAAATTCTTGTGTGACAAAGCTTATGATTTTCTGAAGGATTGGGGAATCGAGAAAAAAGTGTTTTCAATCACTTTAGATAATGCCTCTAGTTGTGATAACATGCAAGATCATTTGAAGAACTTAATGCTAGTTAACAAAGCCTTGGTGAGTAATGGGGATTATTTTCACATTCGATGTTCGGCTCATATTTTGAACCTCATTGTTCAAGATGGATTGAAAGTTGGTAGTGAGGCTATTTACAAGATTAGGGAGAGCATTAAGTATGTAAAAGGATCTGAGAGTAGGTTGATAAAATTTGCCCAATGTTGTGAACAAGTTGGTGTGAGTGTGACATCTTCAATGGGTTTGCGCATGGATGTTCCCACTCGTTGGAACTCTACTTTTTTCATGCTAGAATGTGCGGTTAAATTTCGATTGGCATTTGTTAACTATTCTCTTATTGAATCAAACTACAAGTATTGTCCGACTAATGAAGAATGGGATAGGGGGGTTAGAATTGCAAAGTTTTTGGCCCCATTTGCTGTAATGACCAATCTTGTGTCTGGGACTGAGTATCCAACGGCAAACTTGTATTTTAATTCGGTGTGGAGAATTCAGTTGCGCATAATCGAAGAGATGGAAAGTGAGGATCTAGTTTTGAGAAGCATGGCTACTGAAATGTATCCTAAGTTTTTAAAGTATTGGGAGTCTTATAGTGTTATTCTAGCTATGGCGACGGTGCTTGATCCTCGGTACAAGTTGGAATTTGTGGAATATTGTTATAATAAGATTGATGCGATAAATGGGAAAGAAAAGGGAAAGGAACTCAAAAAGAGTATCGAGAAGTTCTATCAAGAATATATTTTCCAAAATTCCGTTGCTCCGAAGGATAAAGCTTTTGTTGGTACAAGTGACATTCCTGGGCAAGAAGATGACACCGAAGTAAGTTATTTCCTTTTCTTGTTTACATTTCTTTTCTTACTTTTTAAAACTTGTTGTTGAATTGTTTACATTGGCGGTTCCAAAAATATAGGAGTACTTTAAAAAGCGACGACTTGAGGCTAAGAAGAAGTCGGACTTGGATCTTTATTTGGAGGAGCCGCCGTATGACTGCGTGGATTATGCACACTTGGATATCTTGGAGTATTGGAAAGATAATCGTTCTAGGTATCCCGTTCTTTCGAACATGGCACGTGATATCATGAGTATTCCAATAACCACAGTTGCTTCCGAATCATCTTTTAGTATTGGAGCAAAAGTTCTTAATAAATATCGGAGTTCACTTACTCCCGATAATGCACAAGCTTTGGTTTGCGGACGTAATTGGTTGTTTGGTTATGCAATTCAAAGTAAGTTTTTAGTTGCGAAGCATTAGAATTATAAATCTATTTATGTGTTTTGAGATTTAGTTTAACGACATTTGTTTAAATGTAGGTGAAGATCCCGAAGATAGTGAATTAATGCTAAGTTTGCCGAGCAGTGCAAGCATGGACGGTTCGTTGGATGCAAGAAGTTTGACGGATGCCTAAAGACTTGAAGTGATGCGGATTGTGGAAGTTGAAGGAATTAGTTGAAGACTTGAAGACTTAATTGATTATTATTCATGTGATGTTTTATGTTTAAGTCAAATTGTCTAATTTTGGTCTTGGATTGTGGGTGGGCATCGGGATGGGGCTTGATGCATGCTTGATGTTAACGTTCTTATTTAACTTTAACGTGTACTAAGTAGTAAGTACTAAGCAGTGAGGAATTAAGTAGGAGTAAGTGCTATGAGTAGTTTACATAAATTGTAAAATTAAAATTAAAGTACCTTTAACAAGAAACGGAAAATGCTTTAGTACAAACAAGGGATTGAAAAGAAGAAAATGTGCCTAATTATCAAGATGGGATTTAAAAACAAGTTAATAAAAAAATATTGGCAATTATCAAAATGGCAAAATGTGGGTTTTAAAAAAAACTGTTTCAAAAACTGGATATACCCGCGGGTAATACCTGGCCCGTCTTGATAGGGTACGGGTACATGAAATAGTTACCCGGAAAAAAACGGGTATTTTTTACCCGTACCCGTTTTACCCGTACCCGGCCGGTTTACCCGTACCCGCCGGATTTACCCGTTTGCCAGGTCTACCTGGTGGAAGGGGGGTCTTCATGCCGCAGCACTTAAAATTCCTTGGTAGAGATAGTGTCTCAGAGGAGTTGCCTATCCCCATGGGTGAATCCTTATGCCAGAGCATTCGGAGCGCGCCAAGGTACGCCAACGCGACGGGCCAAGGTAGTGTCCTGGAGGAGTCGCCTACGCGACGGGCCAAGGTAACATCCCAAAAGAGCCGTCTACCTGGCGAAATGAGAGTATTCATGCTAGAGCACTTAGTGTTCTCTGGTAGAGATAGTGTCTCGAAGGAATCGCCTATCTCTGTAGGTGAGTCCTTGTGCCAGAGCACTTGGATCTTGCCAAGGTAGTGTCTCGGAGGAGTCGCCTATTCCTGCGAGATGTTGCACACTCTGGGGAGTGTATAGAAGCATGATCCACGACCAAGGCAAGGTGTGCATGGCGTAGTAAAAGGATGGACCAACGCAGTGCGTGGTAATGTGACAGAGATCCAGGTAGCACCACTGTATCAGCGGTGTGATGCATGGGCGTGGCAAAATGTGTGAGGTGCTGAGGGCACGATAGTGTGACAAAGAGCCAGGGGGCACGACTGTATTAGTGGCATGGTGCATGGGCATGGCAGACTGTGTGAGTTATCGGGGGCATGGTGATATGTCAGAGAGCCAGGGGATATGACTGTATCAGTAGCGCGGCAAAATGTGTGTGGAGATGAGCATCGTGCTGAAGGCACGTAACGCGAAGACCACACGCGGGGCGCTAGCAACAGGGATCAAACAGTTGGGGCGCGGAGTTGGGCGTCGTGGAGTTGGCACACGAGTGCTAGCGATGGACGTCGTGGTGTCAGCGTACGGTCACTGGCAATGGGGGTCATAGAGTAGGTACACGGGCAATGGGGGTCGCGGAGTCAGTGTACGGGTGCTAGCGACGAGGGTCTTGAAGTCGGCATACGAGAGCAAACACGGGCGTCGCGAATTCGGCGGAGGCACCGACAGACAGCGCAAGGTCAAGGTGGAGAGCAAGTATTGGGGAAGGCCAGCCAACCCTTAAAGGGTGGCTGAGGCCTACCCCCAAGGGAAGGCCGAGGCCAACCCTCTTGGGTAAACACCAAGGCTCGCCGACAAGCGATGATTTGGCATCCGTGAGCTGCGTGAAATCAATTTCTTAGTAATGAAGTACTATAGAAAAGTGAAAAAATGCACATGAGTTGAGCGTGCACGTTTTGACTTGTTGGAAGCGTTAAAAATTGACTGTTGACTGTATCAACGTATCACGTAAAACGGGACCAATAGTGAGCCCTAGGGTGAGACCAAAGTAAGTTAGGAACAAATTTAAATCATCCTATTTGATGAGATCCGTCATTTGTCCCATCCAATTAGGGCTTCCCCAAATAGGTAGCATGTGGGGTGAGGCTACAATGAGGCTCTCGAATTGCCATCCCCATGGACTAAGATTTGTTCCAAACCAATCATTTGACTTATTAATTTTGCCAATCAGGCCATTAGGTTAGTTTGGAGTAGTAAGAGCCTCGTTAAGTGGTCATGTGCCTTAACTAACAAAATCTTTACACCTCTTATTTCTTGGTCTTTTTAAAGAGAAAAGATGTGCTGTCAACTTATGTTGTGATACCTTTAAAGTGACACAAATTACACACATTTGATTTGCTAAAATTTTTGTTTTATAGCTAAATGGAACATTATTTTAAGGTTATAACTTTCTTTTCTTCTTTTTATACAACCACCGTCCCTTGCCAATCAATGACTACACTACACCACCACCTGTCGCTTAATCACCACCACCATCATAAGCATTTCACCACTAGCCTAACCCAGCTATTGCTAGCACTATATGTTCATTGTCATTAAACCTAAGACCTAACCACCGAGCCCAATCATGTCACCACCACCCAAACCCCATCAATACCTCAAGTGTCGTTGGAATCCCAGTCCCAACCACACAACCTAACCCTGGTGTCGATGCAACCCCAACCCTATCGACATCTCCATTGCCACCAAAAGTATAGGTCCAACCAGCCAAACCCCCGCCACCCAAACCTCATTGACCCTAATACAACTAAGAGCCTAAATTCAACCACCTAACATGTAACAACTCGGTCCACGGCCGCACCATAGGGCAATGCCTCCCTCAAAAGGCTAGCCAAGTATGTATTTATGAGTTCATAGGCAAAGAGTCTTATAAAGCCAATCACAAATTAACCCACATCCAATGTGGGATATCACAATCTCCCCTCCTTATGCCTTAGCATCCTCGCTAAGGCTCGATCACACATAACCCAGAATCTCTCTCTCTAGCTGATGTGGGATATACCCGGCTCACCTTTCGTTACCCCAACCATCCTCTTGATATGGGATATACCCGGGCTTACCTTCGTTTCCCTTAATCATCAGCAACCTGACTAGATAGCCCAGTCCGAGCTTTCAAAAGTAGGCTCTGATATCATCTATAAAACCCGGTCCATGGCCCCACCACAGGAAAATGCCTCCTTTAAAAGGGCTAGTCAAGTAGAGTACTTATGAGTTCATATGCAGGGTCTTATAAGAAAAATCACAAATTATCCCACATCCGACGTGGGATATCACATATCTGTCCAACCTCTCATACCCCCGCAAATCCAACCCCAAAATCAACTTTTTTTATGGCTAAGATTTAGAACTGCATAAATATGAAATAAAAGAGTCGCATCACAAGATAAGTTTTGATAATAGTGCATGTCAATCTATTACTGCCCAGATGACCTAAGGCACATAAAGAACAAGAACAAGCATGCCGAAACATGTCACAAATGAGATTAGGAAAAGCATGTCACAAAAAAGCTCTGCTGTATAAATAGTATAGCCCATCAAGAATGACTAGTATGATTCTCACAAATGCATCGTAAGATTGAAATCCCGACATCAATCTTGTGTATGCTTGCGTGTTCGTGCGAGCGCGCGAGAGAGAGAGAGAGAGAGAGAGAGAGAGAGATGAACATTGTATAATAACTTAAGAATTGGGTACTTAAATAATATGAAAAACTTGTGGATGCTAGCTACCAAAAAGTCAAAAGTCAACCAACATAGAGAACAACGATAGATGGGCGTCTCTTTTTCTCAATTCTTCTCTGTTCTTCTTCTTCTCTGGAAGCAACAGCACGACGCACGCCGCACTGGGTGGCCCGTAAGTCCTTCTCCTTCTTCTTCTCATTTTGATGCTTCTACTTCTTCTCTCCAGTCTCCTTTCTCCTCTCAGATTCGTCGCTGGCCTTCCAGTGGTCGCCGGTGGTCACAGATCTGTCAAACAATAGTGTTTTAACAGCTCCACGCCATACCCGGTATTTAAGAAGAAAAAAAATGTTGGACACGCACACATCCCGCTCCCGCACCCGACGCGTATCCAGTACTAGTACTTCACCTTAAGTGCCGCACCGGTACTTCATAGCGCAACGTATATCCTTTTCGTTTCGTCCAAGAAAGGCCTCTGTCGACTTAAGGTAACACCCTTCCACTTTAACTTGTACTCAGAAAATTTAGCTCCAAGTTCTCAGTATAGGAGCCGGTTTGTATAAAAATAAGAAGCAAGACTTTTGGTTAATTTGCCCTCAAATGTGATTTGCCTCAAGTCACCGAAGCCAGAGAGGGTATGAAGATTTGTAATTTGAAGCAACTCCAATTGTGGTACATAATTTATATATGACTAGCAATCAAACAAAAATCGCGTCCATACCACACGTGAGAGTTTACCAGTACGGCCAGTGAATATGTGCATGGAATCATCAGGTTCCTCTGAAACCACATAAAAACAACTGAGTTAGGATTCAAATAACAATCTCATAGTAAATAAGTTACTTTTGGCAAGTGAAAATTGGGGGTATCAGTATGTAGAGTTCACAACTATATATGCGTAAAAGTCTCACAAGCACTGTTTGATATACAAGCTAAGTCAATGTTTGCGTGGTTCAAAATCTATTTTAGAAACTCGCAAAACCAAACAATATTGTAAACAATGTGTTAGGATTCAAAAAATAGCGTACCGGTGAACTTAGAATTGGAGCCTGCATCGCCTACGGCATCAGGAAGATCTGAAATTGAAAGGTGACCGTTGGATTAGACTACTTTTTAGATTGTTGTAATGGGAGCAAATAAAGTAAGGGGAGGATGAATGACCCTCGTCATGGACAGTGAATTTGTGGACGATGTCGTTTTCGTCAAGGAAAACCCTGCGTTCAAGCATTTAAAGAAAGGGAGCCGAAGGTCTGGAATTATATCAAGATGCTTGGTTTCAATCTCATATTGACGAGTCATATAAAATTACATTAATAACCAGAGCTATATTATTAACACTCCTAAATGGCTGTCGACATTCTATATACTCTAATTTTATACATATAAAGTATATGACGTACAATTACAAGAAGCTTGGGAAAAATTACAATTGTCATATGGGGCACTTAAATAATTGTTTGAGATAAAGTTGGTTACTTCATTTCAACAGTAGTTATCTATAACGAAATGAAATCTTTAACTTTGCAGTTTCATTCTAAATTTGTTCTTACAACCTGACGATGGTCGCTCGTTAAATCGTTGTGACAGTTTTGAGAATTGCAGAGAAGGAGATTTTCGTCGGTTTGTTTTTTATAGCCAGTGATGGGTCTAATAAACTATGTAACTCTAGAGTGCTTGATGGGTTCAAGGTGGCCGTGACAAGAAATGTGTTTTCTTATTTCTAGTGTACTTCTTTTCTTTTCGAACATGCTTTCTGATTGAACATAATTACATAGAATAAAGAAAAGAGTAAACTATACAAATGTTCATTGAACTATTCGTTCAATATTGTTATGATCACTCGACTATAGGAATGGAAATATGGGCACCCCACCCCGTCTTAACCCTATTTGCCGGTTTAATTGTAATAGGCATCAAAAGATTAACAAGAAGAGACACTGGAGTTAAAGTATTTTTAGCTATTTTATAGGAACTACTAGTAACCGGGGACTTTGTCTTCTGGCCAACCCCCCTTCCCATTTTAATAACACAGACACAAAAAAAAATGAAGATGTATAGTTTTCAAGAATTTGACATTCTTAAAAGTATAGATATAAAAGTTCCATTCCTAAAAAGGCCATCATGTTGGGGGTAAATTAGTCTCTCTACCTAAAAACTCCCCCCCCCCCCCCCCCCCAAACTCCAAATACACTTGGAATCTTGTAAACTTAAAATCTTAAGTTTTTGACCAAATATGCAGGCCTACGCCACATGTTCTTCAGAATATGACCTATGTATGCTCAGGTCACTTAACAGAATCTTGCAAGTAAGATTCGTCTTAATAGGCACAACTATGAAGGCAGCTCAAGATGCAGAGAAACAAGTACATGTACATAATAATTTTGTATGAGAGAGGCATCTTCCTAGGCGCCCACAAATAATTTATGCCTTTGCCCTTACTCATAGTCATAGATGCTTTTTATACACGATGAGATGAGATGAGATATGAGTTCAGTAGCTTCCAAGTGTTTTAGCGGCACGTAGTTGATATGGACCTACCAAGCATCTTCCACAACTAAGGCCCCGTTTGACAAATTTTTTTTCCCTCTTTTTTTCAGTTTTAAAAAACTAATTTTTAAACTGCAGAGTAAAAAAAAAAACTCCAAAAACTGGTTTTTTTTTTCACTTTTGGTTTTTTTTTTCGACCACCACCACCACCCTCCCACCGCCGGCAGCCACCTCAGGCGACCACCGCCGGAGACTGCCGACAACCACCTCTGGCCGCCGGCGACCGCCGGCGACCACTGGCAGCCACCTCCGGCCGCCGGCAGCCACCGCCGGAGACTGCCGGCAGCCACCTCCGGCCGCCGGCGACCACCGCCGGAGACGGCCGGCAGCTACCTCCGGCCGCCGGCCACCACCGCCGGTGACTGCCGGCAGCCACCTCCGGCCGCCGGCGACCACCGCCGGAGACTGCCGGCAGCTACCTCCGGCCGCCGGCCACCACCGCCGGTGACTGCCGGCAGCCACCTCCGGCCGTCGGCCACCACCACCACCACCGTCGACCACCGCTACGCCCCACCACCGCCACCGCAAACCACCAAAAAAAAAAGTCAAAATAAAAAGGGTTACCAAACACCAAAAAAAAAAACCTCAAAAAAAAAAGGGGTTATCAAACACCCACTTGTTTTTATATAAAAAAAAAATTTAAGCTGCTCTTTAAAAAACTGCTCTTTAAAAACTGAAAACCAAAAAAAAAAATTTGTCAAACGAAGCCTAAACATCTCATACCCGGTCCACAATCCCATCCATAACCACCACCATCTTCCACCTCCCATACTCATAACCACCACCGAATTTTCTTATTCGAGCCTTCGCGCGCGCGTGTGTGTGTGAGAGAGAGATGAAATGAAGGAGGAAATAAAGAGGAGCGACAGATTTGACAGTGGTGAAATGAAAAACAGAAGGAAATAAAATTAAAAAAAAAGGGATGGACGGCTTTGCCCCTCATTTGAAGGTTCATGTGCACATCACGTGACCATTTAACGGAGAGAGTCCAATCTCGACTAACGGAATGGCCTGATTAAACACATTTGTGAATACAATGGCCAAAAGGAAACAAATTGAAATTTAGTAACTTCAATGAAAAATTATTCATAGTTGAGTGACCACTAGTGCATTTTAAAGTTGATTTAACTTGTCCTTCCCGTCCTGCGGATCACATTTAAATCCAACTTGCCTTATCACCCAAGTCTATATAAGTTAATTTAGTTTCTTATTCTTTTTTGTTTAAATAGTCACATGTTTTTCACAAAAATTAGTTTCTTTATCCTGATAGTGGCAGTGGGTGGGGGTGGCCGCCCGGATTGGACATTGGCAATAGGTTGTGAATACCAGCAAAAAGCAAAGGTGGTTGCCGAAATTTTCCCACGGCAGCAGTTGCCGAAATTTCCAAGCAATGACTGTGGCGACGGTAGTTCTCGAAATTTTTCTACAGCGGCAAGCAATGTTTACTGGAAACTTTCTGGTGGTCGCCGGCAAACATTAGGCGTTGGGGTTTTCAGGTGGTGAGCGAAAGTAACTATCAAAATATTTCCTACGTGACTGCTGACAGTAGGCCACCATAGTGGCAATGGCTCGTCGAGGCCGCTGGGTCAGTGGCGACTGCTAACTTGCAGTTTTCTGTGTGAGAGGGAGATAGACCAAAAAAAACATGTAAATAGGTTAGGTTTTTGCAAACCTACTTATGTAAGTTGTAGATGAAAAAAATTTAAATCACCCTATTTGATGAGATCCCTCATTTGTCCCATCCTACCACATATCCATTTTGGGCTTCCCCAAAATGGGTATCACATGAGGTGAGGCTCCAATAAGCCCCCCCCCCCCCCCCCCCCGAATTGCCATCCCTATGGACTAAGATTTGTTCCAAACCAATCGTCTGACTTGTTAATTTTGCCTATCAAGTCATTAGGTTAGTTAGAAGTAGTAAGAGCCTCGTTAAGTGGTCATGTGCGTTAACTAACAAAATCTTCACACCTCTTATTTCTTGGTCTTTTTAAAGAGAAAAGATGTGCTATTGACTTAAGTTATAATACTTTTAAAGTGAGAAAATTGCACACATTTGATTCGTTAAACTTGTGTTTTATTGCTAAACATCACATTATTTTAAGGTAATAACTTTCTTGTTTTCTTTTCATGAAATCACCACCCCTTGCCACCCAATGACTACATCACACCACCACCTGCTACTCAATCATCACCATCACCATAAGTCAATCACCACAAGCCCAACTAAGTTGTTGCTACCACTGATATGTTCGTTGTCATAAAACCTAAGACCTAACCACCGAGCCTGATCCCCTCGCCACCACCCAAACCCTATCAACACCTCAAGTGCCGTTGGAATCTCAGTCCCAACCACGCAACCCAACCGTGATGTCGCTGCAACCCCAATCGTAACGACATCTCCGTTGCCACCAAAAACATAGGTCCAAACCACCTAGCCAACCCCCCACCCCCTCCACCCACGTTGACACCCAAACCCCATTGACTCTAATGCAACTAAAGCCTAAGCTCAACCACCTAACGCTAGTCCAACCTCCCATACCCCGCAAATCCAACCCCGATATCAACCTTTTTTATGGCTAAGATTTAGAACTGCATTAATATGAAAGAAAAGAGTTACTTCACAAGATAAAATTTGATAATAGTACATGTCAACCTATTACTGTCCAAAAGACCTAAGACCCATAATGCAAAAGAGCAAGCATGGCAGAACATGTCACAAAAGAGACTGAGAAAAGCATGTCACAAAAGAGCTGCTGTATAAATAGTATAGCCCATCAAGTACGACTAGTATGATTCTCACAAATGCATCGTAAGATTGAAGTCCCAACATCAACCTTGTGTATGCTTGTGTGTTCATGCACGCGTGTGCACGTGAGAGAGAGACATGGAGAGATAAATGAACATTGTGCGATGGAGGTGGAGGTGGGATTTGGTGGTAAATTATTTTATAGGGTGTGGGCTATGGTGGTTAAGGGTGGCGGCGAAGGCGAGTCAAGGTGGTGGCATGGCGGAAAGAAAGAAGAGAATGCCTAAAAATGATAATTTTGGCAATGCTGTGACAAATTTGCCATTAGTTAAAGGCACATAACCACCTATAGTGGCTCTTCTAACTTCAACTACCCAAGTGGCCAAATTAGTAACTCTGTTGACTAGATTGTAACAAATTATGGTTTAGTGATTAAAGCAAATCAAGTAGATAGTTCAGTGACCATTGGCATAATTAACTCAAAAAAGAAGGCTAGTACTAATGCCAAAGTAGGTATAACTTTAGCCAAAGCAACATGCAGTCATGAAAATAGGTGGTACAACCACCCTGAAGCACATATCAATTTGAAAATAGCCATAACTACTATAGTAGCAAGCATAGTCAATGGGAAACCTAGTTCGTTGTAGTAATTGTTGGTTCCATTAGAAAGAGAGTTAAGTTCCTCTTCAACATGGCACAATCTTATGAGTGTCGTAATATAAAAAAAACAACAATCGTCACACATGATGTCACTACCATTCCTAATTACTATAGCTCACTGAATAAAACATCAGAAAGGAAACTACTCCCACGTCTCGTACGAGAGTCGCACTTATTTCTTTTTAACCAGCCAAATAATATGTTGTATCAGCTTACTGGCTGGTGCTTTTTTTTGAAAATTTGAGAAATATATACCAAAAAGGAAAAAAGAAAAAGGATGCATAGATGAATTATAGAAAAGCAAGAAATAGGACTAAAAAGGTGACAGCCCCAACCACACAGGCCAAAAAACTATCACAAAAAGCCGACTAATTAGAGCGACAAAGATGAAGAGGGAGAGTTCAAAAGGAATTAATAATAGCAGCTGCAAGAGGGATTCTAGCCTGTACAGCATCAAACCAGTCTTGTTGGAAACCATCCCCTGTGTCGTAACTCAAAACAAGCTAGCGCTGAAGCCAGTCCTTAAACTCGATCTGTATCCCTCCCAATATGCACTGAATACAAGAATTCGCGACTGGTTGACTTACTATTCTGCAGCTATACATGCTTTGTAACTTGATATCGGAGATGAGAATTACTGCTGCGAAACTGATCAAACATAGTCGATGGAGCCATTAAAAAAGGATGATATTGTAGTGCTAGAATAACCCAAAACAAGCTAGTGCTAAATCACCTTTTTGTGTCACCATCCTGCTCCTGGGGTCAAAGGCAGACCAACGATCGGCTCTAAGAATTCCAGCTCATCTGTGCTCTGGACTAATGCAGCTGCGGCCGGTTGTACCGAGTGCAACAATGTTTGTAACTCTGGCCAAAGGAGTTTGAAGAATTGAAACCGACCGGATACTTCAATCGTAAGGAAAGCAGGAAACTACTCGTACTGTCTTCTTGTATATGCGCGTCCCATCCGTTTATATTGCAGCAGGAGCAGGTGTAATAATACACACGTATATATATATATATATACACGCGCTCACGAACACGTATCCACATCCAGTCGCATTTCTCTCTCGTCATCATCGTGAATTATCTTTCGTCCTTTCTATCATTCAGATCAATCAACTCTATCCTGTTAACTGTTTCGTGCTTTAGATCGCATAAATTAGGGCTTTTTTGTGAGCTGAAACTACCGGCCATGTCGATGCTCGATTCTTTCTTCAGCAAGGGCTTCAAAGCTGCCAAATGGTAATTTCCCCCCTGATTTGCGTTCAACTGTTAGGCAGCTGAGGTAATGCTAGGATCAGGCGTATTGCAATTGCGATTGCAATTGGGTACTTTATGCTCCTTGCGTTCCATTGGAGTTTAGCGCTTTCTGCGCATTCCGATGATAGTACTAGTTCACGTAAACAGTTGAGGTTAATCGGTTGTTTTTTTTCTAGCTGAACTTGGCAGACGATGTTTATTTACTCTGTGGTTGCTATCTCAGTTCATTTATATGCTTTCATGTACCAAAATCTATTCTAGAATTTTGGCAAAAGCCTGAGGGGAAAATCCAGTGAAATGGAAATTTTGAATTGGGTGTTTTTTGTGTGGCATGGTTTATTCTAGGTCTATTTGCTTCCAGTTGTTTGTGGACTTTGGGGAGTTTTGACATGAATGTGCGTTTGTCTTGCTTGTTGCATGCAGTAAGACCCTCCTGAAACTGACGATTCCGCGCATTAAGCTGCTGAGGAACCGTCGGGAGATTCAGATAAAGCAGATGCGCCGAGAGATTGCCAAGCTCCTCGAGACCGGTCAAGAAGCCACAGCCCGCATCCGGGTACAAAGCCACTTTATTTTTGTGTGAGAGTAATAATTTTGTTGGCATTTGAAGGATTTTAAGCCTGCAGTAACAATGGGTGTGATGTCTTTGTTTCTTATCCAGGTAGAGCACATTATAAGGGAAGAGAAAATGATGGCTGCACAGGAGATAATTGAGCTATTTTGCGAGCTTATTACTGTCCGCCTACCTATCATTGAAGCACAAAGGTTTTACCTCTTATGCTTTTTACTTTCTCAACATGGTGATCGACTGTAAGGAAGTTAAATGAACTAAAATGATCTTTTCATCTGCATGGAAGAAACAACTGTTGGATAAGAGGATACATGTAACTGCGAGCATTTAGTACGGAATATTGACTGTTACAGCTAGCACGTGAACAAACAACTGCTAGTAAGGGGATACATATAACCGTGAGCCTTTATAGAGAAACTTGAGAGTTATTACTAAACCTAGGCAGACCGCGGATAAATAGTTTGACCGTCACATCCCGTGTTATTGGTTACAAAATCGTGTGATGGCTTCAAAGTGTGGCTTCAAGGCACCCAATATTTGTGAGATGAATTCAACAAGGATTTTCATGTTTAAGAAAGCCTACTGCGGTGTGAATGCTAATAGAAACGGACTACAGGGATAACTTGCAAGGTCATGAGTACTCAACATGAAGTCAATTGAGTTATGTAAAAAGCAAGGACAATTTTGATGCACTAAGCAAGCCCATTAGTAAAAAGGAGCAGACAACAGCGTTGGGAGTCACTTGTTTTTGGTCAAAAGTGTTAAAGCCTTGATTAATTGTTGCTGCAGGTGCAGGGTGACAAGGGAAACTGCAGTTCTGACATAGTCTTGACACCAGAAAATATGCATGGCCGATAGCCACTAAAAGTTAATGACTTGTCTTTAACTAATGCCACTAAATAGCATTAACTTTTAAATATCATTTTGCTAAAAAGGAGATGATGATGATGATACGACTTTGAAAATTATTTTGTCATGTGAAGAAACTAAAATGTAAATTGTGTTCCTATTGTTTAGTAATAATCGTAGTTGGTTATTTTCTTGTGGGTAGTTACTTTAGGAGAAGTTATTTTCTAGGAGAAGTTAGTTGGTAGTTATTTTCTATATTTTGTTGTGCTATAAGTACTTGTTGCAAGACTGAAAGGAGAACACAACTGAATACCCCGAACAAATCATGACTTAGATTTAAGTCTTTTTTTTTTTTTCCTATGTACTGACTTTGCTGTCAATCGACTGTAATTGCAAATTCAGGTTTTAAACGTGAGACCTTGCATTTGTAAACATCCATCATCATCAATCACCAAGTCTCTTTCTTTGTGGGCACATTCAGTTTCTTTTTTTTTTCAAAGATTTAGTTTCCATTTTTAAAGAACTCCTCAGAGAGGCAAAAAAGAATGCACACGTTGAATCAATTGTAGCATTTTGCATGCAAATTGATTGAGATTTTGGTTTCGAGCGCAAACACTTAGCTTCTCGAATTATATAAATCTTTGTTGCTAGCTGGCCCTTTTGCTTGGTCATCTGAACCTTAGTTTCGTTTACTTTTACGATGCTCAGGGAATGCCCTCTAGACTTGAAAGAAGCAATTTCCAGCGTGTGTTTTGCTGCACCAAGATGTGCGGATCTGACAGAGTTGATGCAAGTTCAGATGCTATTTGCTGCCAAATATGGGAAAGAATTCCTTGCAGCTGCGACAGAGCTTATGCCCGAATGTGGTGTTAATCGCCAGGTTATTTTCATTTCCATCTTATACCTGAACTATACGTGGAGGTTAACTGAAAAGTTACATAACCCCACTCCTCCCTTATAAGTTCCCTGTCTTCTTCTATTATGACTCATTGACTCCAATCTCCTAATAGCTTTGGGCTTGGGTTGGGTAATTGATTCCTGTTTCAGACTTCTGCTCTGTCTAGGGCCATACTTTTATTCTACTGACGTTTCTCCCTTTGTGTTAATACAGTTGATAGAGTTGCTATCAGTTCGCGCTCCTGCTCCAGATGTGAAACTGAAATTGCTGAAGGAAATTGCAGAAGAGCATAATCTAGATTGGGATGCATCTGCCTCTGAAACTGAATTGTTCAAGCCACATGAAGACTTACTGGTAAGTGACAATACATTGTCTTCGTTGATTCTGCTAATGTCTTGGTGTCTGATATGCATCCTATGTTTGCCAGAATGGACCAACACAATTTGTCAGTGGGTCCAAATTGGCCCTTCCTAAAGAAAAATATGAGCCATTGTACTCTGCTTCCGGGCAAACTGCCAATGAACCATCCGATTCAGATGCAGACTTTGACCCATGTGATTTTCCTGAAGTTCCAAAGGCATCTTTACGTCCCAATGTAGGGAATGTCTCAGCACCAGAAATGCTTCCTTTTCCTGCCTCTGCATTATCTGATGACGACGACGAATTGGAAAAACCTGCTGGAGCTAATCAAAATCAAACGACTGAGCTGAACTTGGAAGCTGAGGAAGTACTGCGTGAGAATTCTCTGGCCAAGGAATTAGAGTCTCCCAACATTCCAATTAGTCCAAAGGACGCTAAACAATTTCTGCCATTCATAACTACCCCATCACTTTCTTCTGCATCATTTCCTACAACACAAAGTAAACCACCTCCCTCTCATTTGAGAGCCAAAAGTGAGGCTAATGTCGATTTGCAGGATGTACTGAATGCTGCTCAGGCTGCTGCTGAAAGTGCCGAACGAGCAGCAGCTGCTGCTCGCTCTGCGGCTAGCCTTGCTCAACTCAGAATCAGCGAACTTACTAAGAGGAATAATGACGAGGCATCTGATATCAGATCTGAGAACCCATTTCATGAAGATGTATCTAAGTCGGAGATGCCAGAGAAGCCACATGTCGATCATAAGCACTCCCTAGGTGGTTATGACAAGGTTTTAAATTCTCCGAGCCCTCATGATTTTGGAAATCACTTGGAGCGACAGCCATCAAATTTTCCTTCTTACGATGGTACCGAAGTTTTTGATTCCTCGCTTTCCAGTAATCCTGTACTTGGGCAGGATCATGCTCATCACCAGCCTCAGAGATTGACCTCCATGGATGACGAATTGTACTCGTACCCAAACTTGTTTACATCTCAAGCTTCAAATCTCGTATTTCATGACCATTCCTTTACTGATAATTCCCGCTCCACCCATGAACTTTGAATTGAGCTGGGAATTCTACCATCATATGTTCCTGCTGGATGATTGTTGATGATCTAGCATGCAGACTTCGGTTTCCTTCCTTCTGTAAAGTGTTCCAAATGAGGTGTTAATGCTATACAAGTTTGCGTATCAAAAGAACTGGTGATGTCATATGAAGGATGTCAATCTGCTTCTGTACAAAAGAAGTAATTATTTGGCAAATCACCTTATGCGTACTATGAGTGAGCTCTTAGACACATTTGATGTATATGATATGAGCATTCAGGTTTCTTCATTTATTTGACAATCTAATGTTGTGAGATCATGTATCAGAAGAAAAATACAAGCGTATATACAGTTAACACACTGGGGGAGCTGCTGAACTCATGCGACAAGAAGCTCGAATCTTGCCACAGAAAAGTATTGGCGAGTATTTCCAAAGCAGTCTACAGTTTATGAAAATTGTGATAGAATGTTCTCTCCGTTCGTCCTCCTAGTACAAGTTCCATGAAGAATAGAAAGTTACAGAAGGCAGATCATAACGGCAATCTACTCTGCTCTTTTCTAAAGCAGAAGCTCCCCAACATTGAAACTAAATTACAAAAAAATGATTGAAGTCGTGCACCAAGATGGGATGAACAGACGGCCGCCATATCACCGACCCTCAGTATGCAAATTGTCACCGTGGCTCAGATTCAAAGTTGTCCGTTAGTACAAATTTATTGGCACAAATGCAATGGATATGATTCACAATGGGCTGGCTTTAGAGATGATATAACTATACTGATAAAAAGGTTGACAAAAGGGACAACTTTATAACCAAAAGAATAATATTCTGAACGTCCTAACAACTCATTTTTCACTCGGGGGTCACCTTGGACCAGATAATTCAACTGCATGTAGATTATCCGTTGAGTCAACAAGCCAGTCAGAACTTGGGTACGGAGCAAGATCCACCTCCTGGCGGAGAACTTCTACCTTCTGCCACTCGTCCCACCTCTCAGCCAAGCCATCACCCTCCAGCATCCTCACTACTTCTGACATCTTAGGTCGGTCCATTGGGGAGCCTTGCGTACAAAGCAGCGCAACCTGGATCAGTTGCTCCACTTCGGCCTCTACATACTCATTCTGTAGATCGGGATCAACCAACAATTCCAATTTCTTCTCTTTTAGAAGTCCTTTAACCTGAAAAAAGACATTGGAGGTTAGATAGTCCTAAGACTCCCAAGGTAAAAAAGATGAAATCAACATTCAGATGTCCCATTATGTTCACCCTCCTTTACCCCCCAAAAAGAATCAACACAAAACAAATAAAGTTAATAGGCAAAGTTAACAGGCCAGGGAAGCCTGAGAATTCATCAAGCTGAAACATGTTTACATGAGGAAAAAGGAGAAGGGAAAAAGAAGTCGAGGAACTAATGCTTTTAATGTACTTCTAAAATTTCCGCTATTTAGCTATGTCTGTCTCACCCTTTTTGTTCTTGAAAACTCTCTGTTGTTTTCAACTAATTTTGGCTCTGCAGGATGAAAATGGTTACATTACTTACAATGTTGATAGTGTGAATAAATAATAATCTTGCGTTGCCAAACCAGACTACTAAAAAAGAGAACAAAAACAGTTGAAGAAAAAACAAGTACCAATTACATAAACTAATAGGAACTTGCAAATGGTTGTTAAAAAGCATACCCAATCAAGTAGCATGACATCATCATCATTAGCAAGGCGAGCAAGATCAAATGCCCTCTGCCCAGTGATTAGCTCTAAAAGCATAATCCCGTACCCAAAAACATCAGTTTTCTCTGATGACTTTCCTGTGGAGAGGTACTCTGGAGCTATATGCCCAATAGTGCCACGTACAGCGGTAGTTACATGAGTATCCTTGTAGTCCATAAGTCTAGCCAAACCAAAGTCTCCAACAACAGCCTCAAACTCCTCATCCAACAAAATATTTGCAGCTTTGACATCACGGTGAATAATCTTCGGATCACAATGGTCATGCAAGTAAGAAAGTCCTCTTGCAGATCCTAATGCAATACCCTTCCGTTTAGGCCAAGCAAGTGGTGGCTCAGACGGTGGACGTTCTACAAAATGCACAGATATAGTTGTTTTCAAACAGTTGATTGGAAAAAGGTGCTAGTTTTCGCAACAAGTTCAAAGTACTCAACCAAACTTAGAAGCATGGCAACGGGGACAACATGCTAAACCAAAATGGACGAAATGCACTTACAAGGGTTTGTCGCCAAAAGAAATCTACTTGTGGAGGTGGAGGAGAAAGTGCCAATAAATGAACAGGCGAGGAGCAAGTGGCAATGAAGCAATGAAGGAGAATAAGACTTTGAAACAATTACCTCTTAGACATGATGCGACGCTTCCATTAGCCATATATGGATAAACAAGCAGTCGTTCAGTTGGTGTCATGCAAAAGCCGCGTAATCTAAGGAGATTTTTATGCACAGCCATGCTGATCATCTCAACTTCTGTTTGGAATTGCAGCTCTCCACCAGGTGTACGTTCTTCCTTTAATCGTTTTACAGCCACCAATGTACCATCTGCTAGGCGGCCTTTGTAAACCTTGCCAAATCCACCTCTTCCAAGAATGTTTTTATTGCTAAAAGTATCAGTTGCAACTTGCAATTCGCGCAGGGAAAACCTTTTAAGCTGCCCTAAATGGACTTCTGGATCCTCCTCGGCTGCAAAGACTCGAGAGAGTGATGATCAGACCATATAATATCTTTGACATTTATCCATGTCTAGAATAAATCACTAACCAGGCACATCGAAGAAATATTCTTGTGGTTTTCGGCGACGCCACCATGCAAAAGCCATAGCAGGAGCAGCAAACAGTAGAGCAGCACCAGCAGCAACCCCTCCGGCAATAGCTCCAGTGGCACTATTCCCTCCTGATGGTTCATTCAGTTGAAAATAAGTACATTTTTTACTCTATCGAGATGCCAAATTAACTACAAGTACCATCATGAGAATATTTCAACCAAAAGAGATACTATAATTCAAAGAGAATAACTGCCATTTGACCCATTACTATTTGGATTAATTGAGATATTAATAGGATAACTACACTTCATTTCAATTCCCCACGGAAAAAAGGGCGACCCTAATGGGGACCTTAGTTTCTGTACATTTTTCTCGCTGACATGAAACACAAGACTTAGCAGATTGCCATTCTTTCATATTGCCAAATAATAGGAAATTGTGAAATTGACAAATTTTGCTAGAGCCTAAGGAAAATCTTTGTCCCACCCAAAATCGTACATATCTCATAGAGGTAGTTAGCAACATAAACTTTACCTGGGGAGGAAACTGGGGGTGGTGGGACAAATGGAGGGGGTGGAGAGAATGGAGGAGATCCTGGGCAAGGGTGTCCAGTAACTGGGCCGCAGAGATCCAGGTTATTAGCAAAACTGTATAACAAATCAGATGAATCAGCAGTATCCTGCAAGCCACGTTCAGTCAATAAGAATGCCAGGTAGACATGCATACAGCACCTGATGGGCGTAAATAGTGAAAAGGAGCCATTATCTGGAACTGGTCCTGAGAGATGATTGTTTGATAGATCTCTGCATAAAACACAATGTAGGACCACAAAGCTCTTATTAGCAAATTGTGAAACCGAGTACATCTAGAGTTCCACATTCAGAAAAGGAATGTTTACACTAGGGCACTCACAATACTTGTAGTGAGGATATGTTGGTCAATGACAAAGGAATGGGACCCGTCAGGCTGTTATTGTTAAGCCGGCTATCCTTGCACGCATGTAAACAATGTTATGATCCAAGAACCATCAAGAGTATGAAAAACATGATAATCCACGAAAAGTAAACAAAATAGGCGTTGTACTCAATTCATTTTACAAAGTCATGGCTTAAGTTAAATCAAATCTGGTCTAGTTACCTTGCCAGTCTCTTCTATCCACCGATTTCATAACAAGCAAGTCCCAAAATCACACTTTTCTTTTCTGAGCATGTCACAAAAGCGCACTTCTATTTATTATGTACAACAGTGTATATATGCTTTATGGCTAAGTTTTGAGACAAAATAGAGTTAACAATTGCATCTTATTTTTGCTTCCAACCAGTACACTTTAGATACAGCATTTTAATATACAATGTAAGACATGATGCATAAGCACAATAATTCATTGGCAAAGCTCGAATGAAGTTTGAAGCTACAGAAGGCCAAAGTTTGGTCCATATACTCCACCCTCATTTGAACATCTAAATGTTAGTTAGGTGATGTAATTGGTGAAAGGGACATGATGGAATATGACTGGTCACAGGGTGCAATGTATTTCCTAGGTGTTCTGGTCTTCTAATATCAAGAAATATTCAGACAGAGCGTAGCCAAATCTACATTTTGGTAACTAACTTTTACTAACAAGTTGTACCATAACTTTTACTAACTTTTATGAACGTCAATGCTACTGTTGTTGCATTGAAAGTGTCACAGCGACCACATCTTGGTTATTTGCAAGGTTTCTGCCAGTAAACTTTTTTGGTATGATCACCACATCAAACTCTAATTTCCGAGCGCAAAAATTTGGAGATAGCCAAGACCTGAGCACAAGAGAATCACGGGCTATGATTTTATTGCTCACTATCTTTATATAAAGTCTAATTCCTGAATGGAAGGCTGAGTTTCTTGTATCTTTGTTCCGATCATTGGCTAATACATAGTATTATCGTTCATGTCAAAAGAGAAATAGAGGAAGAGTTTTAAAATACAAGGGAGGGAAACACTATCTTGACAATGGAACTATCTTATGACAAGCTTTGACTATTACACATTTGATTGCAACTTTAAACAGAAAATTCAATCGGTCCAAACTTAACCACTAGGGGTACTATTAAGAGGGGATAGGTGATTCCACAAGGGGTTAAGTGTTTTCTTTTACTATCACTTCACTGCCATGGTGCCATCAGCCTACCAACACCAACCACAATCATTATCAATTTGCTCAAATACCCACCCCTTCCGACACCACCAAACTTGTTAGGCACCAGGTCGCGTGTATTCCCAAAGGTTAGCAAAAGAAGAGCCAGAAAAATGCCCAAGAATAGATGAATACAAAATCACTTTCAATGCTAAGAAATTGAAGGAGAAAAATGCACGGAGCATTGAATGACTCAGTTCAAGAAAAACCACAAGAGAACGATTATATGCAGTTTCCCCTTAACATACGATCTGCCATGTTGTCGTCAGCTCAGCATCACAAATCTCCACAATGGCAACATGCACAAATAGCAAACCCCTGCCGCACATGTTACTCCTATTCCCATACACTAGCAGATATATATAGCCAAAAGAAAGTCTGAAATCATTTCAATGATGATAAAGAAAGGAAGAATAGCTTTACATACAGGAATCGCAATTTTGACAGCTTCCCCAAAGTATCTGGGATAGGACCATTGAAACTATTCAAGTAGAGATCCAAGCTCACCAAGTTAGTCAAATTCCCAAGGTCACCAGGTATCGGTCCGCTAATGTTATTGCTATACAATTCCCTGTCAGTAAGAAGCGGATCAATGTTTTATTGATTTAAGTTTCACAGTAGATGAATAGTCTATGTTAAAGAGTTGCCATAAATACCAATTTGAAGCTGTATAACACGACATTCTTTTGCTGATATGTTTAATTTTAAGATGCATTCTTTCCCTTGAGGATTGTAAAGGAAACCCACACTGGCCTTGTCTTCAGTTTCTTTCTCTTCTCCATTTTAATTAACATGGACAACAACACGACAAGGGACAAATCCCAGTTACAAGCAGAAGGCACAAGGCCACATGCCTTGCCCAACCTACAACCAAATAAGCTCTCATAGAGATTCATAGATATTCAAGGCCATAATTATCCCAGGAAATAGCTTCCAAGTCTTAGATCTAAGCCTAACCGCTCATTCTCGAAGCACAGCATCCCATGTGGACCTCCGGCT
>JAVXUP010003790.1:0-53054 GCA_033070095.1 Escallonia herrerae | reverse complement strand
TAGGACCTACCGACATGATTAATGTTCTTGCTGAACAGGCTGGGGGAATTCAAAATTTAAACTTTAACACGACAGACGTTCGTAACGCGGTCCGAACCCATAGACGAGCCGCGTATGACCTCAATGATGCGCAAGCGACAATGAGCCTATTGAAACGGATGCAGATGGAGGACCCGCAGTTTACCTTCGACTATAAACTTGACGACGAGCATCGAGTTAGCACAATTTTTTGGGTCGACGGTCGTTCGAGGCTAGCTTATAAGCATTTTGGGGATGTCGTGACTTTCGACACCACATACCGTACCAACAAGTACTCGATGCCGTTCGCTCCTTTCACGGGCGTCAATCATCATTATCACTCCATCCTGTTCGGGTTCGCCTTGTTAAGGGACGAGAGCGAGAGTTCTTTTGAATGGTTGTTTAGGGTGTGGCTGGAAGCAATGAACTTCAAAGCACCGACTGTTATCATCACCGATCAAGATTTGGCAATGAAGAAGGCTATTGCTACCGTCTTCCCAGATACTCGACACAACTTGTGCACTTGGCACATAAGCAACAAATACCCGGAACGTCTGCATCACATGTACGCAAAGTATCCAGACTTTAAACAGGATTTTGACAAATGCGTCCTCAAGTCATTAACGATTGAGGAATTCGAGGAGAGGTGGGAAAAGCTTGTTCGGGATTACTCATTGCAAGACAACGAGTGGCTCCAGCACTTGTACGGGCTCAAAGAGCAATGGATTGGTGTTTACACGAGAAGTCATTTTTCTGCGGGCATGAAAACGACGGGCAGGAGTGAATCTATGAATGCCACGTTCGATAATTATGTGGGTACAGCTACCAATTTGAAGAGTTTCGTCACATCAGCACAAAAAGCGGTTGCGTCGTTGTTCGTGAAAGAAAGGGCTGCAGACTTTGCAACCACGTACAAGCAAAGGAGAAGGTTGCTTGAGACCCCGCTGGAGCTGAACGGTGCCAAAGTCTATACGAAGGAGATCTTCCTGCTATACCAAGTAGAGCTGCAAAAATCGGGCCGATACAGTATATATAAGGTGGCAGAAAAGTCGTCGCGTGAGTACAAGGTTTATTCGCTCGTGAATGACCTCGTCCCTGAGAAGCTGCGCAGAATTTATACGGTGACCCACGACACATTGACGGACTCGGTGACATGTGTTTGTAAGAAGTTTGAGTTCCATGGCATCCTGTGTAGACACATTCTGCGGTTTTTCACACAGAAGAATATCAGGACAATCCCCGATAAATACGTCCTGCCACGTTGGACGAAAGGTGCAAACAGGTTGCACGGTACCATTTCCTTTCCGGAGCACCCGTATACTGACTTTGAAGAATCAGAGACGTTGCGGTATAATCATCTGGTGACGATGTTCACCCGTTTGTCCGTAAAGGGTGCTGCTACAATGGTCGGATATAAACATCTCCTCGAGGTAGCTCAGCAGCAAGAGCCCATCGTCGACCAATTGGAAGCAGCTTCAGTCAGCAATGCGGTTGACACCGAGCCTACGACGGGATCAGAAGATGACGAGCCGGGGGAGGGAGCCGACAATGATATCCGGCCTTCGGATCCAATTATATCGCAAACGAAAGGCCGCAAGAGATCTACGCGGATGAAAAGCTCTATTGAGACGGCAAGTCAACCAAAAAAGCTAAGAAGGTGTGCATTGTGCAACAAAATGACAGACCACGACAAGCGGAACCATTACAAGGCACTGGGGATAAGTCCAGTGCCTTTGCAAGACGGGGAAGAAGATGATGCCGAGGATGAGGACGAACAAGCTGCAGTGGAACTTTAGTGTACTGAATATTTTGTAATAATCTTTTATGAGCCATCAAAAGTGTCGGACATTTTGTAATAATATTTTAGTAATGACTCGTTTGTAATAACCTTTACAATCATTTTTTTATACGTGATTTCTTACACTGTCCGCTACACTGCGCAGCACAACATTAGAAACCTAAGGTATTAAAGAATACCCCCCTACAACACTTAGTTTTTTTTTGTTTTGGTTCACTTCTCTGCGTCCGCTATACTATGTAGCGGACGGCCCCGCAGAATACCCCCCTACAACACTTAGTTTTTTTTGGTTTTGGTTCACTTCTCTGCGTCCGCTATACTATGTAGCGGACGGCCCCAGAATCCTACAACACTTAGTTTTTTTTTGGTTTTGGTTCACTTCTCTGCGTCCGCTATACTATGTAGCGGACGGCCCCGCAGACCCCCCTACAACACTTAGTTTTTTTTTGGTTTTGGTTCACTTCTCTGCGTCCGCTATACTATGTAGCGGACGGCCCCGCAGACCCCCCTACAACACTTAGTTTTTTTTTTGGTTTTGGTTCACTTCTCTGCGTCCGCTATACTATGTAGCGGACGGCCCCGCAGACCCCCCTACAACACTTAGTTTTTTTTTGGTTTTGGTTCACTTCTCTGCGTCCGCTATACTATGTAGCGGACGGCCCGCAGATACCCCCCTACAACACTTACCCTGTAGCGGACCCGCAACACTTAGTTTTTTTTTGGTTTTGGTTCACTTCTCTGCGTCCGCTATACTATGTAGCGGACGGCCCCGCAGACCCCCCTACAACACTTAGTTTTTTTTTGGTTTTGGTTCACTTCTCTGCGTCCGCTATACTATTAGCGGACGGCCGCAGAATACCCCCTACAACACTTAGTTTTTGGTTTTGGTTCACTTCTCTGCGTCCGCTATACTATGTAGCGGACGACCCCCCTACAACACTTAGTTTTTTTTTGTTTTGGTTCACTTCTCTGCGGATACTATGTAGCGGACGGCCCGGAATACCCCCCTACAACACTTAGTTTTTTTTTGGTTTTGGTTCACCGTCCGCTATACTATGTAGCGGATAGCAGAATACCCCCAACACTTATTTTTTTTTTTTTTTTTGTTGTGGTTCACTTCTCTGCGTCCGCTATACTATGTAGCGGACGGCCCCGCAGATACACATATTATCGAACACTTTGTTATTTTTTGAACACTTGCCCTGCAGATAGACAGATATCCAACACTTGGTTTCCCACCGTTAAATCATATTGGTCAATAAAATCAATCGCATTCAATAAATTTTTTGGGTTAAAAAAGTGTTGTAACGTTACAATGTGAATTGGGGAACATCATCTCTCGCAGGAATGATGTTCCTTACACGGATTTACAATAAACCTAATAGCTCTAGGCCGGCCATTCATAATTTGCCAAGCAATCCTATACCTAAAGTCTTGTATGCATTCTTCGCTCCAGACAGTCTTCTTGAGGCTCTCAGACCGGCAAATGTAATCCATGTACATGCAGAGGAAGACGCCGCAGTCCGAGGAATTATGTTGCTTGGGCCTACTCCTCTTCAATCGGAAAATGAGGACCGGCCTGCGCGATACCTTCTCCCGACGCCTACCATTGACCAGGGCAGCAAAAAGATTCTGCGAGAACCATAATAAGCATTAAACATAGCTAGCAAAATAAGATTAATCAGTTTTATAATATGCAAGTTACAACAAGAAGGAAACAGGATCTTACCATGGCATCCAACTGGCCTATGCCTCGGTACATATCAATCACAGGCATCACGTCGGTATCGTCGTAGAGACTGTCGACGACTGAAACCGTGCTCTGTAATGGTTCGTAGCAAACCAAGTACCAGTGGGCATTCCCTAAAAAGGGGATTAGAAACACGTCGGCAACACTTGCGCTCACTGGACTATCCCTAGCAAGATATGCTTGTAGGTTAGGGGACGGTTTCCACTGGGCCATGCCTCTCCCCTTCCTTGCATTGCCCCAGTCGTGCCACTCTTGTACTAGGAGCTGATGGAAAAAAGCATCCAAGATAAACACGCGCAGACCGATGTCTGGATGCTCCCGACACCTTCGCCTCAGAATTTGCACGTAGTGCGAGATGACACCGCTGTCTAACCAAGATCCCGGCGCCAGCGAGGCGATCTCTGTCCAAGAGGCATTGTAATCCAAGCCCTCGGGGTGATCCACGTCATACGACGCTCCGTCTTGGGGGGCCCCGCTAAAATAACGGGCTCGGATTATATCGCATTTATGCGGCTTTAGGGGCCTGGCTGGATGCCCTTTCGGATATTGCCCTCGGGGGTCGATCGGGGGATATTGGCCTCCAATTCCTTCTTCGGCCGGCTGATATTCCCCTTCGGGGCCGCCAACTGGTCCCGCCCACGGGACAATGGGCAGTGCCTCGGAGAAACCGTAGTTTCCGAAAGGAAAGTCTTGCGTGACTTGAGAGAGGGGTTCCGGGAACAAATTGAAGGAGGGGCCGCTGTAATCGCCCCACGACGCTTGAGCCTGTCCCATCCCCGCTTCAGAGGTACCACCAACTCCCTGACTCACCCCTGAAGCCTGTCCAGAGGGATCACCGTATCCCTGGCTGACGCCCGTATAACCCATTCCCGGGCTTACTCCCGAAGACTGGCCCGATGCTTGGCGCAAAAAATTCCCGCAGCCTAAAGCCAATGTCGCAGCCTGTTGGCAAAGATCCTCGCCCATTGCGCTCACCAGATCCCTCCGCTCACTCAACTTCTGGAAGAATGCAAGCGAGGCATTAACCTACATCCAAAGAGATAAAAAATTAAGTAACTTCAATCAGACATTTATATTCAACTAATTTGGTTCAAGTCAGACTTGTTGGGCAACTTACGAGATTGTATGCCATACGCTCATCGATCTGACCCCTAGGCGCATACCTCTCCCCACGTTCAAAGTTTACAGGGGCTACTCTCCTCCGCGTGATGCGGTAGTACCACTCATCGTACTGATCGATGCTGATAACGGGGTCTGGCTCCGAGACGATGGCCGCCAGTGTGTCCTGCCAAGAAGTCCAAAGCTCTATTTCGGCCGCGCACAATTCGTACGCATTGGCGGTGCCAAACACTCCGACATCCGGTGGGTTCCTGTTAACCCTCATATCCGGGGCATCGACTGGCAAACCCTGCTCCAACTCAAAATGGCGCATTGCTCGGTCGGGCAGCTGCCACTCTGCGACCTCGAAATGGATCAGGGGTGTGCGCTGCAACCCGGAGAGCGTGAAGACGAACGACTCTCCCACCCGTCGCGCCAAACGTATGTACGGTGCCCAACGCATTTGGCCCGGAGATAGACGGTCGAACTCCCCTCGATAGTACGTAATGTTGTGATGGGGATCGACTCTCCTCTTGTAGTGGCTAGCCCTCCGGCTGTACTCCCAAGCACACAACCGAGGCCAGACTTTGTCGGTTCCATCCCTACGCGTTGGTGCACCGGGAGCAAGGTGTTCGTAAGACCACACCTGAGAACATCAAAAAATTATATTTATATCGTCGATTCAACAAAAATAAAACACAATAACGAAGACATGATTTATATGATATACCTGCAATAGCGAGAGACATGCACATATGGCTTTGGAGTTGGGCCTCGTTGCCTTGTGCAATGCTCGGTACAGATACGAAAGAACCGCTGCACCCCAGGCATAATCCCCAACCTCCGACAGGTTACCCAACAACGGTAAATATTTCACGCTGACCGTGTTCTTCGACGTCGTTGGGAATAAAATTGCTCCCATCACCCACAAGAGGAAGGCCTTTGTGTACACCACAAGCTCACGGCCCGTATAGTTTTCCGGCAAAACCCCGTAGGTATCTACCAACCACTTCAACTTTATACCACCAGTGCTAAATTGATCCTGGGGTATCGAAGTGAAGAAGTCTCGCGCTGTTCTCTTATTCGTTGCGTCTGACGGAGGAGCAATTACCGGCCGCCCCGTCACCGGCAACCCCAAGATGAACCCTACATCTTCTAGGGTAATCGTCATCTCTCCGATCGGGAAGTGAAACGTATTCGTTTCACTTCTCCACCTCTCAACAAGGGCACCTATCAAGGCCCGGTCAAGCTGTTGAAAGATCTGCCCATGCGTGAAAATCCCAAACCCAATTCCACGCAGTATTCTTTTCTGGGAATTGTTCAAGGTCCATCTCGTGAACTCGCGAGATACTTCTACGGTGGTGAGAAGTTCTCTTTCCTACGAATTATTAATAAATACAATTTAAGCAAAATGAACGGTAAAACAACGTTCGTAATAATAAGAAAGTTGATAAATAATGTATCTTACTCCACCATCCCATATGAGCGTACTGATATGGTTGGCTTGGTCGTATAACACGGATGGATCTTCTGGTCCAGGGATAAATTCCATTTTTTGCAACTGAAACTATGGAATCGGATTTTACAAACGCTAGCACATGAACAAATACATACATATATAAATCCTCATCACCGCTAGCACATGCTCAATGCATAATCAAAACCACGCATAAAACGCAATATTGATCACAACTATAGATTAGAAACATGTAAAGGATTGATTTTGTGAACTTACGTGATCTATTAGGGGGGTATTAAAGCTGCTCTTATGAAGAAATTGCGCAGATCTGCTTGCCAACGCCGCTGGGAATATTTGTGAGTAGGAAGAACGGAGAAGAAGAGTGTAGAAGTTATAGGGGGTGAATCTTTTGGGTTTGAATATATATATATGCTGTCGGACAATATATATTTGCCGTCCGCTATATAGTATCGCGGGTCTGTTCCTTGTCCGCTATATAGTATCGCGGACGCTAGACTTTTGGTTGTTTTGGTAGTTTTCTCTACGTCCGCTATACTATGTAGCGGACGGCCCCACAGAATTTTTTTGGTTGTCTTCTCTACGTCCGCTATACTATGTAGCGGACGGCCCCGCAGAATTTTTGTGGTTGTCTTCTCTACGTCCGCTATACTATGTAGCGGACGGCCCCACAGAATACCATTACTTAGTTTTTTCTTCTACACTTTGTTCCACCTCTCCAACACTTAGTTTTTTCTACACTTAGTTTTTTCTTCTACACTTACTTCCACCTCTCCAACACTTAGTTTTTTCTACACTTAGTCCAAACTGTCCGCTATATAGTATCGCGGATATACTTACCGCAGAAAATGGTTGGCACGGACCAGACATTTAGTTCCCGACCTTCCCGAACCCGGCCTAAGCGGAGGGCCCCTTATATCCGCTATATATATAGAGCTATACAATGTGGCGTAATGTAATAAATTGGAATAAATTGGCGCCCGTAATGCAGTTTTAATAAATTGAAATAAATTGGCCCGAAGACTTGTTTTAGCGACATAGTACGTTAATGCTATTTTAATAAACTGACGCCCGAAGACTTGTTTTAGCGACGGAATCAACAATCTCAATTTTTCCAAAAAATAATGTACGATTCATAATCAACGATCTCAATATATCGAGGCAACAAAAAAAGGCACAATTAACCAAGAAAAAATTTGAAAACATAATAAACAAGAACATAAATATTTTTATTATAATAAACTATGGTTCACAAATGGGGTACGAAAGCTTTTCACAAGCGCTCCGTTCAAAGATTACAACTTGAAAATCCCACCACCCAAGGTGTTCGAACACTACAAAGTCCCCGAGTTCGAGGCCATGCTGGCGCACGAAGACGTTCCAACCCTCTGCGAATTCCTTTTTTTGGGATCGGCCGGGCTTCAGCTTGATTTCAACCTGCCATGCCCCCTTGCGGCTATATAATCTTGCACTATCATGAATTGTTGTAAATTGATTGGTAAATGCTTCCGGTATGTCCTACCAAACACAAAATACAAAAAATAGGTTAGTTTTGGTTAAGAAAAACAAAAGATCAAACTTTTAACACACGAAAATACAGAGAAAGAGAAAGAGGGATAGCCTACAAGTTCATGCTCAAATCCCGGCATCATGACTTTGAAAAAGTGTTTGCCTACCAGGTGCAAGTTGCCAATATAATCGTAGGCGTAGGTGGTCTCCGATCCAGAAGCCATCGAGATCGTCGTTGAGGGGAGGACGGTGGTGTCGGCGGAGATGTGGGTGACCGGAGATGTGAGTCGCCGTAGATGGGGTAGCGGCTTTAGGTTAGATGTTCGAGAGAGGGGACGCCGTCCGCTACAATAATATATATACCCCGATCTGATTAAATATTTATAGCAGGAGAGAGTTGACGAAGGGACGCCGTCCGCTACAGATACCAAGGGGACACTGTTGACGCCATACAGATACCAAGGGGACACTGTTGACGCCATACAGATACCAGGGGACAGTTCTCGGGGCTCACGCCCGAGACTTTATAGGCGACCGAGAGGACAGGCCCTGACATGTGTCAGCCTAGAGATCGTCCGCTATACAGTATGGCGGACGCCTTTTTCCTGACACATGTCAGGAACAGAAAGGCGTCCGCGAGACTGTCTCGCGGACATGGGAGGAGGGCAAAAAGGTAAAACTCCCGTCCGCGAGACAGTATGGCGGACGGGTTCCAGTTTTGGAAAAGGCGCGATCTGGACCGTCCATCTTTCAGGATGGACGGTCAGATCGCGCTAGCAACTTAACTCCATTTGCTAGCGCTATCAATGGATCAGCTCCCATATATATATATATATATATATATATATATATATATATATATATATATATATATATATATATATATATATATAGCTGATCCATTGCTTGCGCTAGCAAATGGAGTTAAGTTGCAAGCGCGATCTGGCCGTCCATCCCGAAAGATGGACGGCCCAGATCTTTTTTTTTGCTTTTTTTTAAGTACGTCCGCTACATTATGTAGCGGACAATTTTTTGACAAAAATACCCTTTGTGCCCATCCGCTACATTATGTAGCGGACTATCGAGACTACTGTTCTGACTTTTTTTTAAATCCGTCTGCTACATTATGTAGCGGACAATTTTTTGATAAAAATACTCTCTGAAAACTTGTCTGCTACATAATGTAGCGGACTTTCTGACTATCTCTTTCTCTGTCCTTTCTTTCTCATTTCTGTTCTGACTATCTATCTCTCTCTCTCTCTCTCTCTCTCTCGCTGTCCCCACTCCACTCCCCCATTCCTCCTTTGCTTCTTCTTCAACAACCGAATAAATTCTTCTCATCTGTGCTTTGCTTTTCTTTTCATTGGGCTAGACTCGGGCTTGGAGCTCGACGAATCGGACGTGTGGAGCTCGGTCGGCGGCGGCGGCGTCTCACCGAACTACAGGAAACCGGTGGTGAGTTCGAGGAAGAAGCTGCTGGCAGCGGTGAAGAGGGCTGAGGCGGTGGTCGGGGGGATGGCGTCGTCACTGCCGGTGAACATACCGGACTGGGCGAAGATATTGAAGGAGGACAACAAGGACAAGCGGCACCGGGACATCGACGATGATGTGGACGGCGAGGATCTCTGACCCCATCTCTGAATTCAGAACCTCTCTAACCAAACAGCTTCTTCTTCTTCTTCTCCTTCCTCTATTTTCTCGAGAACAGCACCACCCCTATCATCTTGATACTACAAACATATGCTTCATATCCTGAAAACTGTGGCAAGTCTTTCCTCGGGAAAGAGTTTTCTGGCCTTTTAGCTCTCTGGGTGTGCGTTTTCAATTCCTCTGTCTACTCTGATAAACAATATAAACGCACACCCAGAGAGCTAAAAGGCCAGAAAACTCTTTCCCGAGGAAAGACTTGCCACAGTTTTCGGGATATGAAGCATATGTTTGTAGTATCAAGATGATAGGGTGGTGCTGTTCTCGAGTAAATAGAGGAAGGAGAAGAAGATGGAGAAGAAGAAGCTGTTTGGTTAGAGAGGTTCTGAATTCAGAGATGGGGTCAGAGATCCTCGCCGTCCACATCATCGTCGATGTCCCGGTGCCGCTTGTCCTTGTAGTCCTCCTTCAATATCTTCGCCCAGTCCGGTATGTTCACCGGCAGCGACGACGCCATCCCCCCGACCACCGCCTCAGCCCTCTTCACCGCTGCCAGCGGCTTCTTCCTCGAACTCACCACCGGTTTCCTGTAGTTCGGCGAGACGCCGCCGCCGCCGACCGAGCTCCACACGTCCGATTCGTCGAGCTCCAAGCCTGAGTCTAGCCCGATGAAAAGCAAAGCACAGATGAGAAGAATTTATTCGGTTGTTGAAGAAGAAGCAAAGGAGGAATGGAGGAGTGGAGTGGGGACAGCGAGAGAGAGAGAGAGAGAGAGTCATAACAGAAATGAGAAAGAAAGGACAGAGAAAGAGATAGTCAGAAAGTCCGCTACATTATGTAGCAGACAAGTTTTCAGAGAGTATTTTTATCAAAAAATTGTCCGCCATAATGTAGCGGACGGATTTAAAAAAATGTCAGAACAGTAGTCTCGATAGTCCGCTACATAATGTAGCGGATGGGCACAAAGGGTATTTTTGTCAAAAAATTGTCCGCTACATAATGTAGCGGACGTACTTAAAAAAAAGCAAAAAAAAAGATCTGGGCCGTCCATCTTTCGGGATGGACGGCCAGATCGCGCTTGCAACTTAACTCCATTTGCTAGCGCGAGCAATGGATCAGCTCCCATATATATATATATATATATATATATATATATATATATATATATATATATATATATATTCTCACATTCCGTATTATTTTTCTTTTTCTTCTTCGTTCGGAGATCATTTGAGCAACACCCACACAATAGACCGCGATTTCCCCACGTATACGACAAATTTCCTCAGCTGCGGTGCCACTTAAGCAACCAAAACGAGTAATAAGCTAGAGGCTAATGAGCTCACTTCCAAAGTGCAATATCAAAACTTTTAACATGCAGATGCGATCCACCTATCTCCTTTTGCTTTGCTGTGACCTTTTCCCCCCGGAATTATAGGCTCCTCATTCACTCACTCCTAGCCTGAGATGAAATGGCTGTGTACGAGATATGGAGTGATGGTGGGGACCTGATCCTTAATGTAACAAAGGACAGTATTCGCGACAAACGAAACACACACACACACACACGGTGTTGGGTCTCATGGGCTGCGAATGAGGGGATGAATTTGTTGGCATCGGAAGCAGAGGGATTGGGCAGTTTGGCCTTCGGACATTGATGCACGCTTTGTCGTCGTCTTCGTTTTTCACTGTCGGCTTGGGTTCCTTTGTAATGCTGTCACCTTAAATTGACCTCTATAAGTCTTTCCTGCTGGACTCTATGGGCCTAATAGAGGAAGGATATCTCTGGCCATGATTTAACAACTCTTGTATATGTTAACACACTTCAGCTCAGGTCCCTCTACTTGATGCATTCGCTTGCTCAATCGTATGATAGAAGCCAAGTTTAAGGAATAGTTGCATCTGCTAGGCTTTGGGCTGTCATAATTAGATTGGCACCTTTCCACATTTGAGTTTGGATATACCAAATTTCCACTGTGAATGTTGACGGTTTCAAGGAATACCTCGCAACTAAAGAATGCTGAGGTTCGAATGTGATTTCTAGGTATGGGGTATGGGGGCAGTGAATGCAACATAATTTTGCCAAAGGGTGAGACATGTTTAGAGTTTTTGATTCCCAAATTTAAGAAATCTTAATTTGAGTACTCTATGTTATATTTCTTTTGTGAAGATATTTTTTAAGCTCTGCAAGTATTTCTTTTGAGGTATAAAAGTGTCGACAATACTCAAACTAATTGTCTTTAGATACGTTAATTTGAATTCTCAACGGAAAAGCATGAAACTCAAGTGGTAACTACCTTATTTTTAACTAAATCAGACCATAGTGTTTGTATTTACGAAAAAAAAAAGCCTTTGAAGAACCCTTTAGCATTTTCTTTGCTGATTTATTTATTTCTTAACTTCTCATACTTAATTTTAGAACGTTCCCTTGAAGCTATTCAGAATGTTACAAGTGATTTACGTATACTAGGTCTGCACTTCTGCGTTTCTCTTTGGCAAGTACAAAGGAGTTTGCTGCCGCCGAAGAAGTTGAAGAGTTTAGCCAGCATTCTAGTAGTTACTAGAAGGCTATGTCCAGCTACAATTGGCAACCCATGATTGGTGCTACTGTTTGCAGCTCGGAGCTGAAAAGAAAGAACATTCTTCTGGGAAAGGAAATGCCCCCCAAGAGTAGTGTGATCTTCCTTGAAACGAAGAAGGTTCCGCGTACACTAGAAATATACTATCAAAGGGGCTTTTAGTTCACTAAACCGTTGGGATCAAAAATATTTAACAGCCTATTTATCAAGTGCAGAAGGTTTTATACAAATGTTTCTGTCAAAAGCCCTTGGAATTCGATATGAGACTTCATTGTGTACAAGAGTTGGCCAAAAAGAAAAGAACAATCTAGTCAGTGTTAATGTGTTTCGAGTGGTCTCTTGGGAAAGCCTCTAGCTAGAAGTTTACAGGTATAGAACATTTTTCTGCACCAGCCCCGTCGACATTCTCATCACATCCTGCTCCTGTTTTCCCCAGATCAATCGTGGAGTCATCACAATGGTATTCCCGATCAGGTTTGGCAATTCCATCTATCTCACAGAATATCTGAATAAGGGTGATGACGTTCTTCCTCATCTGTAGTATGACTTGATTGCCTCCGCCCTTTTGTCCAAAAACGTCCCAATAGTGGCCGGGCGATGCTTAGCTAGAATCGCCTTGACCGAGCTGTACATGTTGAAGAATTGCGGTACTAAACCAAACCAGTCCGCTGCCTCTCAACCTTTGTTGTTGGAGCACTAAGCAGCACAAGCACCAAGTCACCTACTTATCCTTGTCGAAAAGCAGAATTCGTTTTTGTGTGGCATGGCTATATAGTTAATAACGTGCCTGATATTTTTGGAAACAATGGAGCTAAATCAACGTAAATCACTCGCAATCAGCAACTGCACCAATCAAGCGATGCCTTTTAGTCCCAATCCCAAGTGGGGTTGCAACAATTTATGCTTTTAGCATTACGTTTTCGTCTCCGGACATTTGTGCTTTGCCATTAAATATCAGACTTCACCTAAATTCTGTCATCAATAAAATTGCCATCACAAAACACGCTTCTCCTATTTGGAGCCGTGCGTTACAATTTACTAGTGCATGCAACAAAGATTTGGTCATTTCCAACTCTAGCAATCGGCACGTTGGGTTAAAATCAAATTGCTATACGTGAAAGTTTTCACAATTTTTCAATATGAATAATGTCTTGGGATACTGATGCTAGAGCTATAGGTTACTAGTAAGATGTGATTCGTTCTTCGAGGATGCCGCAGATCCAAGTGATTCCGCATCTTACCACCTTTTTACAACATATAGTGTTAGGAAAATATGCTTTGTGTATACTTGTTCAAAAAAATTTAATACGAAATTAAAATACTAAAATATAGTACACTAAACTGAACAAACATAATCAAAATAAGAACTATATAATTAACTCATTGCAGAATCACGGAAACAGCAATAAAGAAATCGAGGCGTGAATTTGATTCACTGTCCTTAAGATTTTATTCGGCACTCCAAATTTGCAGACCCGGCGAACCAAAACAATGATGCAAAACTCTTTCTTGCGAACATAGGAAAAACGGGACAGAATGTCAGAATGAAAATTTCTATAGAGATTCAATTTTTTATGTAACTGACTCGTTTTTATACAGTGAATATTCATTGGGGGGTGCAACTCTTCATAGCTGTTGGAAAAGATTGTAACTTTTTGGAAAAGAAAATAAATAAATAGATAAAAATTTATCTATTTAAAATGTTTTTGCCCCAAAAAGAATAAAGTCTGATGCGCCCAAGCCACGGACTGGGACGGGGGGGCGGCGCGCGTGTGTGGTGGACCTTAGGTCAACCTAGGTCCTCCCTCCTTACAAAACATAGGTATCCCCAAGGGGCCCAACCCTTAGCACAAAACTAAGTCTTATAAGGAGACAACATTGACTTTATTTTTTCAATGTGGGATACTCTTTTCCTTTCAAATTGAACCACCAACTTCAACTTCAATTTTCTCATTCACTCCTCATTGTTTTAAACTTGTGAATATACTATGATCATCTACTCCAATAGGATGAACATAAATCAATTTGTTCATAGCCAAATTAAGGAGGAACCCAATTGAAAATTGAGTCAAAGATGACTTCTCAACGTTGAGTTTAAAACCCCAATTTCCAACAACCCCCCCACATGAATAGAAAATTGACTGAACACTATTCGCAAAGAAACGTTGACACTAGAAAGAGTTCAATTAAAATGACACTCCTCGGGATAGGTAGTTGATGGCCTTGAACCTTCCCTAATGAGAACTATCAGATTTACTAGTTAACCATTGAACGTGATGTCTTGAACTATTCAACCTTTAGTGTAAATCGAGACAATAGAACTTCACACAGTATCGCTCAAACATTATTTTGAGGTTCTAATTGTTGTGTTCATTTTGGCCTTGAATAACTCCTGATTTTCATGAGTACTCATTGAGAATTCAGCCTTACAATTCTCATAGAAGCGGCCTACTTCTTACTCACATAGGTGACTTCTTATAAAAAGAATCTTACTGCACCCCTAATCAAATTTTACAGATATAAGAGTCATTAAAAGTATAACTTAACCTAAGCTTTTGTAGGTGTCCTTGTCTTCTCATCATAGGAATGGATATGAGGGTTTTAACCCCCCACAGTGCTCCGTCTGAGTCGTATTTACATAATTTGGTTTTTCCTTTGAACCTAGATCTTGGGATCTCCAGTCAGCTAGTAGGGTTTCCATTATGGAAACTCTTTAGTTCATAGGCTTAAGACCAATTCCCCTCGATGGTATATTTACTTTCTCTCTAGTCAAAGCTTTCGTTAAAGGATCCACAATATTATCCTTTGACTTAACATAGTCAATAGAGATAATTCCACTAGAAAGTAATTGTTTAACAGTATTGTGTCTGCAATGTATGTGTCTAGACTTACCGTTATACATACTGCTTTGTGCTCTTCCAATTGCAGATTGGCTATCACAATGTATGCAAATTGGCGGTACAGGCTTAGGCTAATTTGGAATATCCTCCAAGATATTACGAAGCCACTCCGCTTCTTCTCCTGCTGTATCTAAAGTAATGAATTTAGATTACATAATGGATCTGGCAATACATGTCTGCTTAGAGGATTTTCATGAAATAGCTGTTCCTCCCAGTGTAAACACATGTCTACTTGTCGACTTTGTTTCACTAGATTCCAATATCAAATTGGCATCACTGTATCCTTCTAACACAACTAGATATCTTGTGTACAGTAGCCCAAAGTTTAAGGTCTATTTTAAGTACCTTAAAACTCCTATAATAGCTATCCAATGATTCTTTCCCAGATTGCTAGTATATCTGCTCAGTTTACTGACAACATATGTTATATCGGGTCTCGTGCAATTCATGATGTACATTAAGCTACCAATTATATGCGAATACTCTAATTGAGATATTCCTTCACCAATATTCTTTGTTAGATACAAATTTACATCTAGTGGTGTCTTTACCGGACTATCATCATAACTTTTAAATTTATGTAGCACTTTCTCAATATAGTGAGATTGTCACAAGACTAGTCCATTTGATGTTTTGGTAATTTTTATACCAAATATAATATCAGCCACACCCAAATATTTCATATCAAATTTACTGGTTAACATCTTCTTTGTAGACTTAATGAATTCATTATTGCTCCCAATAATGAGCATATCATCCACGTAAAGACAAACAATGACATATCCTTTTTCTGTATCTTTAACATAGACACATTTATCACATTCGTTGATTCTAAAGCCACTTTCGATCATAAGTTTATCAAACTTTTCATGCTATTGTTTCGGAGCCTGTTTAAGTCTATAAAGTGACTTAATAAGCTTACACATCTTTCTCTTATGATTAGGAGCTACAAACTCCTCGGGTTGCTCCATATAGATCTCCTCATTTAGATCTCCATTTAGGAAGGCTGTCTTCATATCCATTTGGTGTATCTCAAGACAATTGATAGCTACAATAGCTATTACTATTCGAATGGATGTTATCCTTGTAACTGGTGAATATGTATCGAAATAATCAAAGCCTTCCTTTTGTCTATATCCCTTAACAACCAACCTGGCCTTATATTTCGATCGTTCCATCAGCTTTCATCTTTCTCTTACAAATTCATTTACACCCTAATGGTTTATTTTCAAGAGAAAGATCCACCAGTTCTTATGTACGATTTTGCATGATGGATTCTATTTCACTATTAGTAGCCTCTTTCCAGTGTGGAGCTTCAGGACTCGACATTGCTTCACTGTAAGTTCGAGGCTCATTTTTTAACAAATATGTTAGAAAATCAGGACAAAAAGATGTAGACATTCTAGCTCTCTTGCTACGTCTTGGCTCATCTTCTTCTTGCAAGGGTTCTTGGTCTATATTAGTTCTTTCTAAAGAACTCCGTTCTTATGCAACTCTATAAGGAAAAACATCTTCGAAGAAATGTGCATTCCTTGTCTCCATTATGGTGTTGACGTGTATATCATCAACTTCGAATTTATGCACTAAGAACCAATATGCAGAACTATGGTTTGTATATCCAATAAAAATCCCATCAACAATTTTTGGTCCTTTTTTTGACCATTTTCAATGGTGGAATAGCTACCTTTGCTAGACACCCCCACACTTTAAAATATTTGAAAGAAGGAGGATGTCCTTTCCATAGCTCATAGGGTATCTTTTGTAACTTCTTGTAGGGTACTTTACTAAGTATATGATTTGCAGTTAAGACCGCCTCTCCCTACAAGTTATCAGGTAGTCTAGAATTTATCAACAAAGCATTCATCATTTTCTTTAAAGGACGATTTTTTCGCTTAGCAATTCTATTTGACTGAGGTGCATATTGTGTCGTGGTCTCATGAATGCTTCCGTGATCGACATTATATTTTTTAAGAGGGAAAATATATTCCCCACCTCTATCACTTCTTAGTACTTTGATTTTCTTGCCAAGTTGATTTTCAACTTCAATTTGTATTGCATAAATGCTTCCAAGGCTTCATCCTTGCTTCTAAGCAAATATACATAACAAAATCTAGTACAATCATCAATAAAAGTAATAAAATATTTTTTTCTTCCTCTAGATTGTACCACCTTTAAGTCACATATGTCACTATGAATTAGACTTAAAGGTTCTGTACTTCTTTCAATTGACTTGAAAGATGTTTTTGTCAATTTAGCTTCAACACAAATTTCACATGCTTTGTATGAGTCAAAATTCATTTTAGGCAAAAAAATTATTTTTCACAAGCTTTTGTAAAGAACCATAATTCGCATGACCTAATCTATGATGCCATAAATTAGGAGATTTTAAATATTATTATTAATTTCAAAATTAAGTACAACTTTAGGTACGATGATCATTACATTTAACTTAAATAAACCATCACAAAGATACCCTTTTCCTACAAACATCCCACTTTTAGTGAGTACAAACTTATCACTCTCAAATACTAGCTTAAAACCATTTTTCCTCAACAGTGAGCCTGAAACTAGATTCTTTCTAATGTCAGGCACATGAAGCACATTGTTAAGACTCAATTCCTTACCCGATGTCATCTTTAAGACTACCTTTCCCATTCATTGCACCTTTGAAGAGGAAGAGTTTCCCATGAATTAATTCTCATTGTTGGCACTCTCATATGAGTAAACATACTTCGCTCGGAGCAAACATGTCGAGTAGCACCCGTGTCTACCCACCATTGTTTGGGATTTCCAACCAAGTTGACTTTGGATACCACCGCAGATAAACTCAAATCTGTAACGTCCTCGGTGATTTTGGTAACTTTCGTCACGTTGGCTCGATAATGCTTTCCTTTCTTTCCTTTGTTCTTGCGACGGTAGCAATCCTTAGCTCAATGGCCTGATTTGTCGCATACATACCAATTCCCATTAAACTTCCTCTTTTTGTCACTGCCCTTGGAATTTGAGTTGCTTGTTCCACTTGGACCGTCCGAATTGGAAATTTTCTTCCTCTTTGATGGACCTTGCTCAACCACATTTGACTTGGCCTCATGATGATAATTGCCGGCCTTCTTCTCGGACTGGCAATTATCCTCTTTAGTCCTCAATCTCACAATCAAGTCCTCAAACTTCTTTTCCTTGCGCTTATGCTTCAAATAGTTTTTGAGATCTTCCGAAGTAGGTCGCAATTTTTCAATTAAAGCAACCACTTAAAAAGATTCTCCAAGCACCATCCCTTCCGCATGAATATCATGCAGAATTAACTGAAACTCTTGAACGACTTATAACATTCTTGCATCCACCATATTGAAATCAAGGAATTTTTTGACTTTAAATTTCTTTGAGCCGGCATCTTTTGTCTTGTATTTCCTTTCCATGGATTCCCACAATGCTTTCGCATTTAACATTGGACTATATACATTATACAACGCATTGTCCAATCCCTTGAGGATATAGTTATTGCAAAGAAAATCTGAATGCTTCCAAGCATCCATGACAGCCACTGCCTGCCGGTCAGGATTGTCATCAAGTTCTGGTGTATCCTCTTGCAAGAACCTTGCCAAATTTAAGTTGGCCAAGTAAAACAACATTTTTTATTGCCACCTTTTAAATTCCTTTCCGTTGAACTTTTTCGATCTTTCACCAAGTCCAAAGGATCCATGAGCAGGTGTACATAAGGCATCGCATACACAGTCCCACCACCATGCTGCACGTTGGAATGAATCGGTCCACTTTCAGGAATGGTTTCACTAGTAGCCATTGTTATATCTTTCACAGATTATAACAAAAATTGTTAAAAATCCAGTCTTATACAAAACTTTAACGAAAGGCAGATTCTAGTAATACTAAATTAAAATTAAAAACTGAAAATAATTTTAGTACAAAGTTTGACATAATCAAAAGAAAAAATAAATTTTGAAAACAGTGTTTCTACATATTTAACACAAAGTGCAAGAATAAAGTCTCAAGATTGTTGGGAAAATATGCTTTGTGTATACTTGTACAAAAAAATTAAATACAAAATACTGAAATATAGTATACTAAACTGAACAAACAGAATCAAAATAAGAACTTTAAAATTACCTCACAGCAGAATCACAGAAACAACAATGGAAAAACCAAGGCGTAAATTTGATTCACTGTCCTTAAAAATTATTCGTCCCACAACGGTGCTAACGGTCCTTTAACGAATATCTCCCAGGATACAATAGTAGTACGTCTGAAATAGGAGCACTCCAAATTTGCAGACCCTGCAAACCAAAACAATGGTGCATAACTCTTTATTTCGAACACAGGAAAAACGAGACAGAATGATAGAATGAAAATTTTAGGAGAAAATTCAATTCTTTTGTCACTGACTTGTTTTTATAAAGTGAATCTTCACTGGGGGTGCAACTCTTCACAGCTGTTGGAAAAGATTGCAACTTTCCGAGAAAGAAAATAAATAAATAAATAATTATTTATTTAAAATTTTTTTGCCCCAAAGAGAATAAAGCCTGATGAGCCCAGGCCACAGACCGGGAGGGGCGAGCGGCGCATATGTGTGGTAGACCTCGGGTCAACCTTCTCAACATTGAGTTTAAAACCCAATTTCCAACACATAATACTTTTATACTAGAGTTACTCTGCTCAAAACACGAATCATAACATCGAAACAAATTATTTTCCTATTTAAAGAGCGATAATTAATAGTCGTTAAATATTTTTAGTAGCTTTACTTTACTGACTTAAAAAAATTGCTGTTAAGAATTATCGCTGACAGTATTAGCAAAAAAAGTCACTAGACACATTTAGTGATTGTTAATTGTCACTATATACTGGGTTGGATGAAGATTATAACCTGGGTAGTAGCCAGAATTTATTCTTTCTATAATGATGTTATAATTTTGTGGAGTTTGCTTGTATAAAATGTTTCAAACATCAAGCAAACACGGAAAAATCTATGGGAAGAGCTCCAAAGCCATTGCATGTTGTCAATGGATTTGGTGGACTCACCAACCTTTTACAATAGGATGAATCAAGTGGACATGCAATGGTTGCAATCCACTGATCCAAAATCTCGAGCCTTATGATTTTAGTTAGGAATATTTTTGCTGTTATCCGAGTTGTAAGAAAATAGTTACAATTTTTTATATAATTATAATTAACAGTCTCTAAATATTTTTAATAACTATTTTAGTAATACTTTCAGTGACAATCTCAGTAGCACTTTCTTAATGTCGCTAGATAAAAGCCACTATAAATATTTAGCCATAAATAATTATCTATATATAGAGAGTTATAGGTATCTTCTCACAAGTAGCAATAAAAAAAATTCCATTAGTTATCGTATGTTCACTTGAGGCATGATGAAGTGTGAAGACATCACCTCCTGTGGACCAACCTATTGTAAGAGAAATGGACTAGAGATGTCAAAAAGGCCCGGCGGCCCGCGGGCTGGCCCGGCCTGGCCCGTTTTTGGCCCGGGCTGGCCTAACCCTTTTTTGGGCCCGAATTGGCCCTAACCCTTAGGGCTTGGGCCATGCCAGGGCCAGGCCGAATTATTTGAGAAACAAGCCCGGGCCCAGCCCTAAAATGGCCCGTTTTTTGCCTGGCCCTAAAATGGCCCGAGTTTGGCCTGGCCCAACCCGGCTTTCTTTTGACCCAAAAACTGGCCTCCTTTTGGTCGTAAGGTTGGCCCTATTTTTAGCCCTACACACAAGCCCTCTTTTGGCCCAATATTATTGTATACACACATTATTATATATAAGTGTGTGTGTCCAATGATGATCAAATGAGCAATGAATCTGAACATGAATTATGATCATCGTTCTTCCTTGGTGCAATAATCAAAGATATGTTTGACATAAAATAATAATTAGATTACAAAGATTACAATCGAACCGTGAGAAATTATGAGTCTACTTGAAGAAGCCTTGGCGGTCTTGGATGGGCCGAACTTATTTGTCAATATATACCAAACCGACTAATTCCACCCTCTTACATATAAATTAGTATTGGCACCGTGCGTAAAAAAATAACTGTTAAAATATATATAAAAAGCTAGTATTTTTATAATTAAATAATAAATACAAAATAGATAGTAAAATAATAATATTATTTTCACCTTTTTATTAGTTTTCAATCACTTTTAAAAATAATTGTTATTCTTTCAGCAACGAAAGAAGAAGTAAAATATCAAATAGTAGAAATAGTCTCTTTCAAATAGTAATAATTGTTATGTGTTAAGATTTTATTAATAAAGCTCACCAAGAAGAGTATAAAAATGTATAACATATAATAAAAAATAAAATGAGAGACAAATAAATATATATACATAAATACATATATATCTATATATGTATATGATTATAATGAAATAAAAGGATAAATATTAGGTTCATTAAATTGTGAATATTGGACATGTCTAGAGTATATGAAAGAATAAATTTAAAACTGAGAGATGTAAATGAGAGAGAGAGAGAGAGAGAGTAATTTTCTTTCATAATAACAAGAATCATAGTTATAGTATTACATTATAATTTACTTAAATAATAACAAGAAATTATCGTAATTCAAGCATTTACTTTGAATAACAAGAAAATACAAACAAAAAAAAGGGCCTTGGCCCGGCCCAAACCCGGCTCTAGATATTGGGCCTAGGGCCAAGTCTTGGATTGGGCCCAGATTTTCCCTTCATCTGGCCCGGCCCGACCAGGTTTCACGACAGGCCCGATGGGCCCGGGCTGGGCCGGCCCAAGCCCGGCTCATTGACATCTCTAAAATGGACCACCATATCAAATCTCCAGACTCCAGAGCTTCTCTCACTCAAAAGATTCTACTAATAACCCCCAACTCTTGCTCATAGAATTAAGAGGGATAAAGTTAGCCAAAGCAACAAAAACTCAAAGGTACACCTAACTCCTCACTCTCCCTTTTAATCTCCTTTTGCAAAGTTATGTCTTACAAGAGAATTAGGCATGAAAATAATCTATCTAGGATGCTCTAATTAAATTCCTCGACTATCATAGATTGCAATAGAAAAAAAAAGGGAGGTTTTATGATGATTTTTAAACAATCCTCCACGACTTACAACAACCAAAGTTAAAAGACGTTTCTAATCTCTAATGTTATGCATTCAAAATATTAAACAAAAACACAATTTTGTAAGAACAAATATTACAACAAGACAAGACATTGAGTCTAGCCACTCAATAATGCAAGCACACGGCATTACTTTAGAGCGATGAAGAAAAAAACAGTAGCTCACAAAAAGGAATCATCAGCAAAAGAATCTTGGAGCCTCAAAGTAAATTGTTACTACAAATATGCATTCTTATCCCGAATAAAATGTTTACTTATAAATTGCATATTTCGCAGCATCGCTAGCCATCCACGAATTGCTAGAAATTTCAACAAACAATAAAAAATGTGAAGCAGGCATGCAATAAAAACAAGAACACATAGTAATCCTCCCTTCATCACTCCTTCCGGTTACAAATCCATAGTTCTCTGTATGATCATAATAATTAAAATTGATAGCAATGCAGTTATTCTTAAAATGCAAGGAAAATCAAAACTAAGACCTTACCAAATAAAAAGTGGCAACATAAACATAATCTTGATTTATCTCAACTTCGCAGATGTCATCTCAAGCAGCTAAAAATGTATCAATCAAGTGCTTGATAGAAGTCAAGATATTTCGAAGCTAATGCCTTAAAGTTTAGAAACCATGGTGCAACATTGATCAGTATGAGAGAAACTTGTGGATCATCGCTGGTATTCACAGCTTTCACTTACTGCTTTCAGTATCACTACATTCACGAAAGTAGTAAAGAGAGAGCCAAAACAAAAGATATAACTAGTTGTATCTTTTGAAAGCTTCGCATAGGGTGCCCATCAGTAAAGCTCACCATTCCAATGTGAAACACAATATTTGGCCTTGCTTAAGGGTTGGCGATATATTTGGCAAAGTTTCCCAGTCAAGAGGCTGCCGCGCCACTCCTTCTGTGACGCCTCCAACCTATCAATTTTCACATCCTTTACGTAGTGTAGGTAGACCATACACACAACCATATTATGGAAAGGAAATATAATATGTAATGGATAAGGATGTCTGGTAGTCGAGATATCCTATCCATGGCATTACTTCACTACCCCGGGGCTTATGGTCTGATCAAACCCTAGCCGGTTGGAATTTTGGTTACACCATTAATGGTAATTGGGAATCAAGAAGCCCTGAAAAGTTTAAAGTGTATAGTGGGTGGGATGGTAGTTTAACTGAGAGAGATGTGTGACAGATGTTAATTTCCAACAATAATATTTATTCAATTTTTGCTAATTTGAGTTTGTATATTGAAATGGTGTCCGATTGAAACTACACAAAAAGCTTCATTGTAAGATTACTCTCCCTTAGATAAATATAGATAGTTATTAGAGCTTGATGCTCCAATGCACATGAATTCTTAATATTAGCAATCAGTATGCTTCAAAGTCACATACTTCACGATCTAATTACTAATAAGTATTCGGTTTTGATGGAGGTTTTAGAGGTTTACTCAAGTCTGCATGTATCTTGATTTTGTCATAAGACTAGGGCTATAAAGAAACCTGAGTTCTTAATGAATGACTCATCATTCGGTTCGCTCGTTCATATCCATTCACTAAAAACTGTTAACCCCAACCCCACCTGAATGTTTGTTAATGATAACAAAACATTCTTTAGACTCTTAATGATGATTGTTCTCTCAATGTGTTTTAAAAGTTGTATTGCAAGCACGAACTTATTTCATTAGGATCAAAGCCAATAGAAGCTTCAAGACTATATCAACACACTTAATATTGGCTAAAGATGGAATTAAGACTGGGATAGATTTGCATTGTAATACTTTGTAACTAGTCATAATTCGTTCATACTAAATAGGAGTGATCTCAATACTTTTTGCCTAGACACAAAGAACTCAGATCTTGATGCTTTGCTCACACTTAATACCCTTGATCAGCGTAGGCTGCAATGATTAGCTACTGAAATCTTCAGCCTCAGTAGACATCAACCAAAAAAGTCAAAATTTGCAACACAAAGTGGTATCTCATCGTCGGCTACAACCGATGTCTTAATGTCATTGACTACAACCGATTAGGACCTAAGTTTTGTGGCTTAATGGCTATCCACCAGCTTTGAAAGTCTCCGAATTTTGAATCATATACACTCTAAGCTCCTTTTCAAACTCCAAGCTCCTGCAAGTTGGAAACTTCAACAAATTTATCATCTTTCTTCTTGCAAACTTGGTTCAAGTTTTGATCACTCACAACCCTATAGCTATTAAATTCCATAATCTCCCTTATTGCACACATCCCCTGATATAGATCCTTAATTAGTTTGTTATGAGCAATACAATCGAGAACATTCAATTGTAATATCCTTCGCTCCTTTGTTGTGATTTATGAGAATCCATAGAGTTTTAGGTTGATTTGTGTCGGTTAATGCAAGCAAAATAGGAATGTATTACTTGAAGATTCTGCAATTACAATGGTTTGTCCGTTCAGCTTTGACCAGGACAAGTGAATTTTGGGTCTCAAGGCTTAAGCACCAGACGTAGGCAAGAGAGGCTAAATAGTGAAAACACATTGCTTGTTATTCTAATTTACATTTTTATCTATGAAGCACGGGTGCTTCAAATGGGGGGAGGTATCGGGGTCGAGTGCGCATCGTACACGGGTGCGGCTCGGGTGCGCACCCGTTAATTTCCATTTATTTTTTTTATTTATCAAAATTCAGGTGCGGCTCGTGTGCGGTTCGGATACGGTTCGGGTGCAGATCCGACACTTCGGGGGTTGAAACATAATTTTCAGAAGATATGTTGGGGGTTTAAACATAAAACCAAATATTTGTGGGGGTGAAAACATAAAATCGATCTTACTAACCAAATTAGGGCACACATTTTCATCTGATAGAGAGAAAGAGATATCGCAGCAGCCGCGACCTCCCTTGATACCGGTGACCTCCCGCGACACCCATCAAGCAATCGCGCGCGACCACCCACAACACCACCGAGCAGCCACGACCACCGAAAATCATCGGGGACCTCCGGCGACCACCCTACAGTCACCTCCTACAGCTTTGCTTCGAAGTTATGTCTCTGACTTCTTTTGTCTTCAATTTTATTTTATTTTTTGTTTTCTGCTGAGACTTGGACGATGTGTAATGTGGAATGTTTAAGTGTTTTTGTGTAATTATAGTCTCACACTCTCACTTCTCACATCAATTTTTTTTTCCTGATTTTGCTGTGACTGTGTATTTTTTGACTTGGACAATTGTGACATTTTTTTTTATTTTTGTGTTAAAGGCTTAAAGGCTTGAATTAAAGCCAAATATGTCAACTTCAGATAGTATTGCTACCCGTTGGTTATTATGTATTTGATGGTATTGTACTACCGTTGATTAAATTAAATTGCATCATGTCTTTTTATGCACTTTCTTAAGATACAACTTGTTTAGAGATTAAATGCTAGGTGTACATAGTAAATATATATATATATATATATATATATATATATAATATTTGCTGTATCCCCGCCAAACCCATATCCTAAAATTTTCAAAAATGCTGTATCCGTGTATCCGCTCCCGTACCCGTGCTTCTTAGATTTTCATTGTCCTTTTCATTTTTGCTGCTTGTTTAATTTTTTCTCTATTTACTCCAAAATTGTCTAGAATTTTCCTACATCCAAAAAATGAAATTTTCATTTTCAGCACCATGATAATACCTACTAAAAGTCTCAATATATTTGTTCGCTTTTTAATGGTTTGCCAAACACTAGCTAGGGCTCATTTTATACCACAAATGTAGAATTTTGATTAGAAACAAGATTGTATATTCTACATTCCAAATCAGAAAACTCCATGGCCTTTGCTTTCGGCTTTGACATTCTTTTTTCGTAAAAAATATATGTATACTTGTCTATATAAAATCTTCACTTACCATTTCTAAAGGAACAACTCTTTTGGTGTAACATTATTTTTGGTGTTAAATAACTAGTTACCTAAAATTATGACGCTTGGCATTCTAAAGTGACACAAAATAAAATTTTGAAACAGTAAATAATTAATTATAAGAGCATGTTTGATTTTTAAACTTTAAATTGATTAAGAAATATAGTGAAAATAAGTTTTAAAGGCCAAGCTTGATGTTATAAAAATATCATATTGCTAAATTCATTTTTCTACACGCTTATAAAATATCATACTGCCAACTTTATTTTTACCCACGCATCGCATATTTCACGAAAGCTAATAATAATATACATAAATGGTATAAGCCTTGGTGGTATAACACAAATCTTAGTGTTATCTAGAATGTTGACACTTGACACGATAAAAAAATTATTCCAAAACAAATATATAAATAAGGGCATAATCCCAAAATTGTACCTTCAACTTTACCTCCAGTACAGGTTTAGTACCCAACGGTGAAGTTACACCAAATATGTGCCTAACTTTGAAAAAATTTATCAAATCAGTACCTCGGCTAATGGATCACGGATTCAGTTAAAAAGTCTGAGGGTAGGATTGTCAATAATGAAAAAGTAAATTTTAAAGACACGTGGCACAACCATAGTCGTTCAAATTTTCTCTTCCTTAATTTAATCCTTACAAAATAAAAAAAATTCTCTCTCGCTATCTCTAAAAAAAAGTCTTCTATCTCACTCTCTCTAAAAAAGCCTCTTCTTTCTTTCTCTCTCTCATCCTTCGTCATTCACATCTCACACCTTCTCAAAACACAAAAGGAGACCACACTTGCACCAGCAAGACAATGATGAAGTTTGGGACTAATGGGTACACTACACCCGCACCCAGAAGAAATCCGATGGTCCATCGTCGGAGGGTTCCGTTCAAACTTCGGCCAAGCTCATTTCCAGCCCTCAGTGCCCCTTACTGAGCCGCCACTCCCATTGGTCCATGTGTGCCGGTCAACACTGTGGCCCCCCACCTGAATCGAGTTCTGGCATCTATCTCTGGCCAATCCAGATTTATTTTGCCAATATAAAGGGGAAAGTGTAAAAAAAAATACAGATCGAAAGAACTCGGGCCTTGATCTCAAGCTTTGCTGGCATGGTCCCCAGAGGGTGTTGCCAGCACGGTGATTCAGGCATGGTCACTGAAGAATGGAATTCGATGTGTTGCCGAAGGGTTTATGGAGGCAGAGGGGCTGAGGAGAGGGTTGGATAATTTGATGGTTGCAGGTTGTGGTATCATTGCCTGATCAACTAGATGAGCTGCAAAGTATATAAAGAAATTACAAATAAAATTGGAAAGAATGAAGGAGAAGAGAGAGAGTTTCATGGGAGTCGAAAAGCTAGATGCAAGGATGAGCAGAGAAATAATTGTGGGGCTGAGACCATCGTAAATTGATGTTCATGGGGTGGGGAGGGGGAGAGAGAGTTTTTAGAGAGAAGATTCTTTTTGGGAGAGGAGTTTTTTTTCTAGAGAGAAGAGTTTTTCTTTAAAAGAGTGTGTGTGTGTGAGAGAGAGAGAGTTTTTTAAGGATTAAATTAAGGAAGAGAAAAATTGAACAGCTGTGGTAGTGGCACGTGTTTTTAAAATTTACTTTCTCATTATTGACAGTCCTACCCCTCGTACTTTTTAACGACATCCATGATCCGTTAGCCGATGTGCTGATTTGGTACATTTTTCAAATTTAGGCACTTCTTTGGTGTACCTTCAAAGTTGGGCATTAAAGTTATACTGGAGGTAAAGTTGATGGTACAGTTTTGGGATTAGGTCATATATAAGATATAACTTACCTACGAAGACATATTTGATTTACATAATTTAAAATTCATTTTACTGAAGGCGACAATAAATACTTATTTATGATACTTTACTACTTTTAACAAAAGTTATAATTTTTTGCATACCTATCGCATGTGTCGCTGTAACTAATAAAAATAATCCCGGTAGGATTGGGTTTTGATATTCTTACTTCTAACGATACTAGTAAGAATCTCGTGCTTTGTACGTTAGATCGTGATTCAAAATAAAAGTTGGCAGACCTTAGTAAAAGACATAACTAAACTTAATTAGTACGATTATTATAATAAAAGCATACATACTAAATCATTTGTCAACTACTCACCAAACACTACAAGTTTGGTATTGCAATATAAAAGGGGAAAAAAGCTCCAAAAATGTAATGAAAAGTGCATATATTGAAATTTTCTAATCTCTTATAATATAATTGATGCCAAGAAAAGTGGGTTTGTACGTACGTGAAGGTGCCACAAAGGCTGCAGTCCGAGTCAGCTTCCAAGTCTGCAAAGTGAGAGACAGTGAGGGCGGAGTAAAGGTAAAGAGCAAGGCTACCCAGACAGGTCGTGAGGGCTGGCAGTGCTGTGCAAACAAGGCGAAGATGAATAGGGCTAGCAACCGACAATCCAAGCTAGGGTTAGCGTCAGGGGTGCAACGTCAAGGGTCTGATGTCAGGGATCTAAAGATGTTTCTCTTTCTAGAATTCCAGAGAGAATGGGTTTTTAGAGAGAGAAAGTGAAAATGTCAAAATGAGAGAAATCTGTTGAAAATGAATCCAAGGTCCTCTATTTATAGAGAAAAATGTGCATGTGTCATCAGTTGACATGTGTCGCTCCCAGGGAGCGACACGTCACTATAGGGGTCCACAAATACAGATTCTCTGTTGGACTGTTGATTCCCAAATTCACACTGCCTTGGCCCACACAGCGTCGCTCTACCTGTCTGAGAAGACTGAAGACACCGTGACGACATGATTAGAGTAAGCCCGTTGCCCTAGCCACCGGTCCAAGCCCTTACTGAATCCCACAAGGTGTGTCGAAAGACTCGTAGAAAACCTGATAGCGGCGAGGGTTGCCCCTGTGACCAACTGCCAAGCGAACTAGGCGCGAAGCCCTCCAAAGACCTATTCCCGTCTCAGAGTGACCCGGGGGTCATCATCTTGGGGGCACCAATGATCACCGGTAACGTGAGTGGACGTGGTCACAACTTAGACGTGCCTAGTGTCATGTAAGTCACCCTAGGCGGTGATAGCTTTGTGGTAATGAGCCTATCCCACTGCGAGGTGTCCTCGTGCTGGAGCACTACAAAGTGAGCCCTCCGGAATGAAGACGGCGATGGCTTCTGTGGTAGTGAGCCCATCCCGCTACGAGGGGTTCTCGTGTCGGAGCCCTACGAATGAAATCCCCCGGAATGAAGGCAGCGATAGCTTTATGGTAACGAGCCTATCCGCTGCGAGGGGTCCTCGTGTCGAAGCACTATGAACGGAACCCCCCAGAATGTTACACACTTCGAAGAGTGGGTCGAAGCATGTTCACGTCCATTGCAGGGGCGCATGGTGTGTTGAATGATAGTGGTGCCCGGGGGCCTGTAAACATGATTGTGGCGCACGGGCACAGTGACGACCGTCGCGAGACAATACCTGGTGCTAGGGGCACATGTCATGGAAGTGGCGCATGGGCGCGGTCATGGTACCGGGGCACTGTAGTGTGATAGAGAGCCAGGGGCATGGCAGTATCAGCAGCGCGTGGATGTGGCGGAATATCGGAGATGGCGCGTGGGCGACGATCAATGCGGCGACGGCGTACGGGCGACAACGGGAGCCGTACGGTCGTGGTAATGAGTGAGCATTGTAGACCGTAATGCGTGAATAAGTTAGGCAAAAGGAGCGTCAGTAGCCCCCTGTGACTAGGGTGGCCGACTCCCCCTTTTAAGGGAGGTGGCGGACCCCTCCTTAAAGAGGGTGGCCGACCCCCCTTTAGGGAGGTGGCCAACCCCCTCTTTAAAGAGGTGGCCGACCCCCATTAAGGGGGAAGGCGTGCCAAGTCCATGTTTGCATATTTTCTAAGTGTTGGTGGTGCCGATGTCATTATGTTGGCGACAAAAATAATTTTAGTCATGCAGAAAGTCAATGAAAAATGCACGTGACTTGAGCGTGGGCATTTTGACCGGTCGACAGCGTTAAAAAGTTGACCGTTGAACATGTGACGTGTCGCGCAACCAAAATAGGTTGGGAACAATAATTTTATGACATGTATATAAGTTTAGGAAGTGTAAGATAAAAGTTAGGAACTGATAAAAAGTTTGAATTATAACTAAGAAATTTTAATAAAAGTTCAAAATATCTAGTCCAAAAAGGATCATAAAAAGTAAAATGTCTAAAGAGAAGAAATTAAGATCAAAAAGGGCATAACAAACTTTGTAAAACGGAGGAACTTAGGAACTCAAATGTTCTATCTTTAAAATTAAGAACCAAATGAACTCAAGAGACCTAACATGATACATATAAAAACTCAATTGCTTAAGCAATAAATATAGCATATATAGTTCGCAAGGATCTTTCTAAATTTTTGGCCATTCACTTTTAAAAGTTTGTCCCATTTTTTAGCAAACTTAAGCCCTAAAGCTCAAAATATTATTATTTAGGACTTTTAGTATCTAGTTTCTTTTTGTTGAATGATGATCATTTCTTGTATCAATGGTAAGGATGGCAATTAGATCCATAACCGGTGAATCTCCGCTCCGCCCCACTAGGAGTGGGTTATTTTGACTTTTACCGGGTTATGGGACTGGTATGGTAATTTTTTTTCTAAATCCGTAGCGGGTTAGGGTCGGGTATGGTATTTTATCCTTCTTACCAATTCGCCCTGGTATCAAACCTGCACCCGCCTGGGTATACTAACCCTATGCATCAATAAATCTCAATCGTCTATCCTAGCATATATATACTGTGATATCCAGACCCTCGACATTATCAAGCCGGTTAAATTAATGTGTTTAGTGACAAATTTTACACGCAATGATTAGCATCGATTTGTAAAAGTGATATTTAGCGACGATTAGTGAAGCGGGCTAATAAATGAATAATTACAAAATAAAAATATATATATATATATATATATATATATATATATATATATATATATATATATAAGTCAACTATATAATTTGGAAATATAGGAAATTAAGGGGAATTTAGGGAGAATTAAATATTTTCATAAGTCTTTTTTCGGCTATAATAGAGGAAGAGCTATTTTGGTTACTTAGAGAGAGAGGGGGAGAGAGTCTAAAGGAGTTTGTGAGAAAGGGAGAGTAAGCTACACAAGGGAAGAAGGATATATACACAGAAAAAGGAAGAGAAAGGGTTTGCTAGCAATGAACTCAGGCGAACGGAGCGCGGATTCTGGTAAGCTGTCATTTCTTTTCCTCGATTTGATCTGTAAATTTAGTGAAAGTATTGGGTATTCTGAATCATCAGTGTGTTTGTTTGTTTATAACAGTTAGAGGTGTCAATGGGCTGGGCTTGAGCCAACCCAGCCAGGGACCATCGGGCCAGCAGAGAAACGGGCAGGGGGGCTGGGCCAAAGGGTGAGGAAACGGGCCGGGCCGGGCCAAAGAAATAGGATATCTAGGCCTGTCCCAACAGCGTTTTTTAGGGTCGGGATTGGACCGGGGCCGGGCGCAACAGTGTTTTTTTTCAAAAATTCTTATTATTTATTTTCTACTTTGCTGAGGAATTAAATTTAAATTGAATATAAATTAGTTCATAGGCCCTCCTCCTTTTATCTGCACTTGGAATCGGCTGCTTGTGAAGTTACCTATTATATATATAATATAGGGGAAAGCGAATATAAAGCCAGCCTCACACAACTTGCGTGGGGCTAGCGGTAAAAACTACTTAGTTTCGTTAAAAAAATCAGCTCAGATATTGTTTTCTTTTTTTTTTCCTGTTTTCTGTCGCGCATTATCTCTCCCTTCCCCCTGTTTCCTCTCATCTCTTCCCTATCTTCTCTGAGTAGGCCCTAGCACCATCGCCTTAACCTTCCACCGTCAGTCATCATTACCCATCAACGCCCCAACATCCTGCCGCAATTGTAATAGGCTAACCGTCATCAAAACCCCAACCTTCCACCGTAGACCACCAACAGCCATAGTAGACCACCAACCTTCCGATGCCGCCGCCGTAAACAGCCATTCATGTTGCAACCTTCCTTCGCCAGCTACTGTTAACCATCCTGCACCGGCCAACACTGCCTCCACAGTCGAGTGGTTGCGTAGACCAATAGTCTTCCATCTCCGGCTGTCGTATATATCCATTCTTGTTGCAAACGTTCTCTAGCACCCACTGCCTAGTTTCCACTCCCCACGAGCAACCCACCGTCACACCCTTCCTGCCACCCTTCCTGCGCCGCCTACTGCCCCATAGTTTTCACTCCCCACCATTCCTTGTAAGAAAGTAGCATTTTTATCTTCCGTTCTTGAGGATTCCTTACGCATGTGAGGCAGAAGCATTTTTTTTCAAGTGTATGTATGCTTCCATCAAACATTTTTGCAAAAGACAGAACAAACATAATATAACTTTTTTTTTCAAAGTTCTGGGCAGATTGGGTTGAAGTTGAGTTTTAAAACATGGTTTAAACATTTGAGTGAGGAGCTCTTCAATTTATGAGCTAGACATGGACGATATGTATAAGTTGGTATTATGAGAAGGTTGGGATGGTAACCTCAATTTTAAAGCTTTAGGTGTGATCCTTTTCTTGGGAGAAATGCAGTGTTTGTGGGAAACCAGATAATATTTACGGTGATTAGTGTTCATTCATAAGTAGGTTGAGTTTGTTGATCACCTAAGTAGTTCGAGGACTTGTCCTATTGGTTGATGTTTAATACATGTTTTTTGTTAAACGAAGGTGTGGGCAGGTAACCCAGCAAAGTTCCTGAGAAAGCTCATCGATGAAGAAATAGCTTTCCTTTCCTAGTCAACCACAAATATATCAGCTTAGCTCAAGTTCAATTACATGACTTATAGTGGAAGCACACCAATGGGCTCACAGAGTTTTCAGTCGATTGAGGAAATTGATGCGACTGAAGGTTTGACTGATTTTGATATTCCTGATACTCATGTCTATGATGAACCTAGGGTAGATGAAGTTTATGATCTTTCGCAATGTGATGATGAGGTTAGACAGAATGAGGGTTATGAAAATTTTGATGGTCAACCGATAAATGGAAAAACATTTGATACGCTGGAAGCGGCATACGACTTCTACAATCTGTATACTCTTTTAAATGGTTTTGGTACTCGCAAACATAATGCACATAAGATTAGGGCCACTGGTGCAATTTTTTGGAGGCAATTCATGTGCAATAAGGAGGGCTTCAAGAGAATGGATGACAAGAAACCGAATGTGAATGAAAAAAGGCGTAGAGACTTGAGAACCAGTTGTGAAGCGATAATGCAAGTTACTTTGTCAAAGAAGCTTGGAGTGTGGGTTGTCGACAAGTTTCAAGATGTTCATAACCATCCTCTCATTACTACTCCATCAAAGGTAATCAAGCATTGTTCTCATAGTAAGTACCATCGTACAAACGTATGTAAGTCTCTAGTGTCTGACCTTAACCACGAGGGCCTGAAAGCTTCTCAAATTACTAGGGTTGTGAATGTGATGAAGCCCAGCGAAGAAGCTGACGTAACTCCAAGACAATGTTCTAGTATTATACGCATCGAAAGAAAAAATAATGTGGGGAAAGAATGTTATGGAATTATTAAACATTTTCAAGAGAAGGACACGTTAGATGACAGTTATTATTTTGCTGTGGATTTAGCTATAGATGGTTCTCTTAAAAGTGTTATTTGGGCTGACGAAAGGTTAAGGGCATCATATGCACAATTTGGTGATGTTATTGTATTTGATGTGACTTACATGACTAATAAATTTAGGATGCCATATCACTCCATTTGTTGGAGTAAACCACCACCGCCAGTCTGTATTGTTTGGAGCTGCATTGTTGGAGGATGAAACAGAGACAACATTTGTGTGGTTGTTTGAACATTTTTTACGTTGCATGTTTGAGAGGCCCCTGACTGCAACCATCACTGATCAGGATGGAGCAATGAAAAATGCAATTGCAAAAGTGTTTCCAAATACGCGACTTCATTTTTGTGCATGGCACATTAAGAAGCATGTCATGGAGCATCTACAACCTTTGCTATCCCGTTACGATGACTTTCATGAAGCCCATAGCAACTGGACAAAAAGTGAGACTGTTGAAGAGTTTGAGGTGAGATGGGTGGATTTGAATGACAAGTATGACTTAAAAGAAAATTGGTGGATTCAAAATATGTACAACATACATGCACATTGGGCTAAGCCTTTTCTCAAAGATACTTTTTTTGCTGGCATGACCACGAGTGGACGAAGTGAAAGCATACATTCATTTTTTGACGGGTATGTGAATTCTAGTACTATGTTGAATAAGTTTGTTGTGAAATATGACAATGCAATTTATAATCAAAGGTATGCCAAGGAAGATGAAGATTTTAAGACAATGAATTCAAGAGCAATCTTATCATCTGATCATCCAATTGAAACAAGAGCCGGAGAATGCTATACTCGAAGTGTGTTTGAGATCTTCAAGAAAGAATGGAATGCTAGTGTTAGCTGTTCGCACATAACATTGAGTAAGGAGCCCGACGTCACAAGGTACATGGTGGGTTTGATAACTGTTGATAAGGAAAAATGGCGAACAATTCACTTTTATTCGTCAGAAAGTGTTAAGGCTACTTGTTCATGCGCTAAGTTTGAGACGGCGGGAATATTATGCAAGCATATCATTTATATATTAAAGAAAAAGAAAATAACTGATCTTCTAGAATATTACATTTTGCCTAGGTGGATAATTCATGCTAGGTATAAGGTGGGAGATGTTGGCGATCGAATGGACGAGATCGGGGGACATTCAACTGAAAAAGGGAGTAAGCCTTTTAATGTTGTGGTCTGTTCGAGCAAAGTTTTCAAAGGCAATAGATAATGGAAGAAATTGCCCTTCAGAAATACATGAGATTGATGCATGGCTTAGTAGCTTCTTAGAAAAGCAAGCTGCGAGAAACAACATGGAGAAACTTGTTGGTGACAAAATGGTTAGTCAAGTTGGTTCAAGTACATGTGTTTCTCAAATGGAAAGTATGCATCAGATTTCTATACGTGACCCTGCTGCCCTGTTAAGACCAAAGGACGCCCAAAGGTTGCTATTAGGTTGAAATCTTTTATTGAATTGGCGAAAGAGGAAAAGAAACAAAGAACGTGTGCATATTGTCATGGGAAAGGCCATTACCGAATTGGTTGTGCTAAGCGAAAGGTATATTTTGAAGTCAACTTTACATATTACTTTATTTTTCAATGTAATAAATTATGTTGCGTGAATCATTTGAGAGATATATACTAACTTATAAACGTGCATGATCTCAGAGGGATGAAGGAAAGGGCAATTTTGTTCAATAGCTGCAGATTTGTGTAACATTTGATTTAACGTTGTTATTTTTTGACGTTGTTCTTCCACTTCTCCTGCTTCCTTGTTGACATAACTGATAACTCTTGTTTATTTGTAGGACCACTGCGAGAAAGGAGTTCGATTACATAGTGAAAAGGCGTCGTAGACGTGCAAAGGCAATGGCTAGGGATTTATGTTGAGAGACCAAGCTTAGTTTTGGACTATTCATTGTTTTTGACTTCCTTGATTATGGTTATTTGTTGCTTATTAAGAGTTGACGATTTGTTGAATTAAGAGATGAAGATTAACTCTACACTAATTGAGGTGTTCTTAGCGTACAAATTTACATGGTGTCATGTTATTCAATATGGTTGCCGACATCTCTATGAAAAATTTGTCCTAATTTTGACATTTTGGAGATGTGTTCAATACAACATCAATTCGGATTTGCAAGGTCTATTCGTATTAATTATGTCTATGTTATAAGATTCACATTTTGGCACCTTCATTTTTTTGAATCTTTTTATGAATACTGTTGCGTTTTATTTGGTAAAATATGTAATCCTTCTCATTACACTATCAAGTAGAACTCACTGGTTCAAACTTCAAACAACAAACTGTTATTGCAATAGAAAACAAAAATTTATACGCAACAGATCGGACATAATTACAAATATGCCTCACTAGATTATTCAGCTAAAAGAATGCTGACTACACTCTCTAACTAATATTATAAGAACTAAAGATATCATACATCTTCATAATTACATCAACTTATTTTGTTTGCTATTACATCTTCATTGATTTCTTATTGACTTGATGGATGACCTCACAAAGTTGTTGACCGCTGCACGATCCTCATCACCAATTGCCAAGGGCTTCTTCCTAAGGCCTAAATTGCTGCAAAGAATAAATAACCATATGTATAAACAAAAGAAGAAAGAAACTTAGGGTGGGAAAGAAAAAGAGAACAGGAGAATGAATTCTCACCTCATCAATGTCACACACCTGTGACTAAGTAATTCTCTTGCAGTGGAACCCTCACCACCCCCCATAATAAATATGGGATTGGGATTGAAAATAAACATGCAAATGCTAAATTGTCTCAGAATTAATCAGGCATCTACCAAATTTAACATAAGTATGAAGAGGAAATTTGAGGAATAGAGCCTTACAAATATCTGGTTAGCAATTCACTTTTTGTTAGTCCTTGATTGATCTTTAAATGGTTTAGTTAAGCTGCAGGTATGATATTGAACTAGCTTGAGACGCACCAAGGTTAAATGAGTTGAATCACCTTATGTGCACTTATTTCTTGCAAAGATGGCAAGACCGGGAGAGAAGCCTCCTAGGTGAGGGAAAAGCAAGGATGACAAAAAAAATTTGCAGCTCTGCTGCTGTTGGAACTTAGAACGCTTTTTGGACTCTTAATAGAATTTTGTTTGGAAAAATGATGAATGTCATGAATACACTACACTTTTAGATTTTGATTCCATAAAGGGTTATTGCTGTTTTCCTTAGATTTTGTTGCATTTGGCAGTATATTAGCTTTGTTGTGTACAATAGACGTTTGAATGGTTTTAGGTAGTGACAGTGGTCAAGGTAGTGTTGGCGGCATTAGGAGTAGCTATGTGCCTCTCAGATTGGTGTTTGCAGTGTTGTGCATCACTGGCGGTGGGCAAGGTAGAATTTGGCAGCGGTGTGTGGAGTAGCTATTGTACCAGTGCTGGAGGTGGTGGTGTCGGTGGTTGGTTGGCACTTGGAAGTGGGGCGTGAAGGACTAGCTGGTTTATGCTATATAGCAGTGGCGGCACCGAGGCCATTGGTGATATTGATGGAGGGAGAAGTAGTAATCAATAAATTGGTGGCAGGGGCAGTGGTGGTGATGATGGCAGGGTGATGTGTTATTAGCGATGGCGGTTTGGTAGCAACGACGGTGGTGGTCTGGCAGCACAGATGGTGTGGCAGTGACAACGGTAAAGTTGGTGGTTGGCACTTAGCAGTGGCGTGTAAAGGAAAATCTCGCTAGAGACGAGAGACCGCAGAAATTGTCAAGGAAAATCTGCATAAATTGAACCCTTTCGTCAAATCTAAGTGCAAAGTCAAAATTCAGATCAACAATCATAACTGGTTCATCATCCTCTTTGAAGCAAATGAAGAAATGGAAAACTTACAAGGGTGACACTCATATAGCCAAAAAGCAAATAGAGCTTCCAAGTTCCCAGATCAAATGAAAACATCAACTTTGCTTGAAATTGGATGCTGGTGCTATATATGAATGATGATTTATTTACTGAAATCGCATGTCGTAGGAGCTAATTTAGATATTAAATTTTCTCAAAGTAACAGCTGTTCGGATTCTAACTTGAATATTAACTTGTTTCAAAGTAACATTATCTGGCTTGTCGGAAGATACTCACAGCTCTGCATACTATAACAATCAATGGTTGCTAAATGTGCTTTGTTCAGTTTTATTACTATTTTCAGCGGGAAAATTTCTTAACAGCACTTCTTAGGTGCCATTAAATACGTTTAGTTTTAATACATTGATGTCCTCATTGCCAAATTGGTGCAGACCATGGTCTTTGTATCAAGGATTAAACATGCTAGGACTTTCATCGAACAGTTGGTGATCAAATTGGAAACTATAAGAATTGTGAGAAACCGTAAAGAAATCATCATTTGTACCCTAATTAAACAAAAGGTTTCTAACATGGAAGAAGCAAGAAATCATTCACAAAACCATTATAAAATAGAGAGGCAGGGTAGATTAAAACTTGCCTGATTTCAGTATGTGGCGATGCTTTGATGTGGTGGGTGGTGGGTGATGGGAGGTCTGTGTAGTTCTTTGCAAGGGTTGCTCACGATGGAACTGCCCGGCGATGGAGGCTAGCCTTGAAGCTATAAGGTGTTGCTTGGCTCTGTGAAGTGGTCGGCGGCAGTGCTGGGTTTCTATAAGGAGGTGTGACGTTCGTCTGTGGAGGCAGTGTGGCGTTCGTCTGTGGAAACTATGGAGGCAGTGATGGCCGGTGCAGGACGGTTGACAGTAACCGGTGAAGGAAGGTTGCGACAGGAATGGTTGTTTACGGGGGCTGCGACGAAAGGTTGGTGGTCTACGATGGCTGTTGGTGGTCTACAGTGGAAGGGCGATGGTTCTAGGGCCTACTCAAAGAAGAAGATAAGGAAGAGATGAGAGGAAACAGGGGCAAGGGAGAGATAATGCGCGATAGAAAACAGGAAAAAAAAAACAAAAAAACAATATCTGAGCTGATTTTTTAAACGAAACTACGCAGTTTTTGCCGCTAGCCACTTGCGTGAGGTTAGCTTTATATTCGCTTTCTCCATATATATATATATATATATATATATATATATATATATATATATATATATATGAGAAAAATATCTATTTTTCTTGTAAATAGTCACATTTTTATATGCATTGTTTACTTTAAATGCAATTAATTTGTTTAAAAATAATCTACGGCAAAAATGTAAACTATGTTGTGTGAAAAAATTTATTCTAAAAACTTGAGAAAAGTAACAATATTCGCGAATTTATAGCGACGAATTACTAGAAAGTATTAATCGCAAATATATCACGATTATTTACAAGATTCATGAATACATATTAAATATCGCGATATCGGCGAATTATCGCGATACGTAACGATATATCACTAGAGATGTCAAATGGGCCGGGCGGCCCGCGGGCTGGCCCGGCCTGTTTTTGGGCCCGGGCTGGCCCTAACCCTTAGGGCCAGGGCCAGGGCCAGGGCCAGGGCCAGGCCAAATTCTTTGAGAAACGGGCCCGGGCCCGGCCCTAAAATGGCCCTTTTTTGGCCCGGCCCTAAAATGGCCCGGGTTTGGCCCGGCCCGGCCCCGTTAGCCCCCCCCCCCCCCCCCTAATTTTTTTTCTTTTCTATTTTTTTTGAAGTCTATTTTATTACATTATTATTTTTTTGATATTTTGGATCTTTTTAGTTAAATTAATAATTTTTGAGGTGTTATTGAATTCATATGATCAGTATTTTCTTTAACATACGCAGAGAAGTATGGGTGTGTGGTGACTGTGACGTGTTTTTGATGATTTCTGAGTGGGCTTTCATTTAATGTATTTTACAGAATTTGCTTTGTGTTCTACATCACAAGCTAAGGGAATAATTATAAAAATAATTATTATGTATTCTAAACATAAATAAAAATTATGTATTCTTTTTGTTTCAAACCAAAAGAGGTGAATTGAATTCTAAATTTAATTTCATGAAGTGAGTGACGTGTTAAAGAGTCTTGAAGAATAATCTCATGTTTCTTTAAATGACCAAAGAATTTGAATGTAACAAGAAAATATGTTATTTTATCTTCATCAATCTCGTTATTGTTTTTATTTGATCTACTCTATTTTTCTTTGACATTTACAGGTTTTACACCATATTACGAAAGAGATTGAATTTTGTACTTAAAATCAGTATGTATGGGCTAGAACAACTAGTTTTTGTACTTAATCCGTGGTTAATTGTCAATCAACATCAATTTGCCTTTTCGAAAGGGGGTTAATTCGTGAAAAAGTGATTGTATACTCAGTGGTCCGTTTACAAAAACTTTGCCCTTTGTTGAAGAAGAAGTCTTTATAATAAAAAGTTGGGAAGAAAGGAAAAAAAATTTTGGATTGGGCCCGGGCCCGGCCCGGCCCAAGCCCGGCCCTAAATATTGGGCCTAGGGCCTGGGCTTGGACTGGGCCCATATATCCCAGGTTTTAGGCCCGGCCCGTTTTTCATTTGTGAGGCCCGGCCCTGGCCAGATTTCATTGGAGGCCTGCTGGGCCTGGGCCGGGCCGGCCCAAGCCCGGCCCATTGATAACTCTATCACGAGTTGAACCTCCCTTCTCTTGAAAAATGACAAGAGAAAAAAACCACAGTTTTGTGGCACCGGACCAAGCTATCAAACTTGCTTATTTTAAGCAAAACTATATATATATATATATATATATATATATATATATATATTAGGGCTAATTACACCCATGTCCCTGAGGTTTGGGGGTAATTACACGCGAGGACACAAAGTTTCAAAATGTAACACTTATATCCATTGACAAACGGAATACAAAAATACTTAACGGTTTTGACAAAAAGACTTGATTGCCCCTGACTTTAAAATCAATTACTCACTTAATTTACTGTTTATTCTTCTTCCTCTCCCCACACCCAGCACCCACCCCCACCCCCCCCGCGCCCCCACCCCACCCCACCCACGCTTCTGCCTCTTCCTCTCCCCACACCCAGCACCCACCCCCACCCCCCCGCGCCCCCACCCCACCCACGCGTCTGCCTCTTCCTCTCCCCACACCCAGCACCCACCCCTACCCCCCGCGCCCCTACCCCACCCCCACGCGTCTGCCTCTTTCTCTCCCCACACCCAGCACCCACAGCCCCCCCACACCCTACCCCCACCCCCGCCCCCACGCCGTCTGCCTTCCCCGTCAGCGCAGTAGCAGGCCCTCCGGTGAGGTACCGGTGCCGCAAGATCGCGGTCGTACTCCCGATCTGCCTGTCGCCATACCGGTCACCACCATCACCGCCGTGACCTACCTCCGTACCCCGCGTCGTCCGAGATCGCAAGCATCACCGAGCTATGTCGCGACATCGGCCTCCTCCGTCGAGATGCGCGCCACTGTGACCACCAGCAAGGCAGCGCCATCACCACCACGATGGGCTTGCACCATCGCGCCCACCGGTGCTATCGCCGTCATTGCAATGGCCATATCTGTCTCCTTCCCATCCAGATCTGTCTCCTTCCCAGCGGCGTGGGTTTGCCAAGGAGCTTGCCGGAGGCGTCTCGGCAGCTTGGGTTAGCCAAGGGGCTTGCCGGCGTGGTGGGGTGGTTCTGCAGGATGGTGGGGCGAGGGGGGCTGCTGGCGGCGTGGGGCAGGGGAGGGGGGCTGCTGGCGGCGGAGGGAGGCTGCTGGCGGTGACTTAAGATTTAGGGTTTAAATTGTGGAGAGAGAAAATTAGGATATCAAATTATTCACGATATACTGTACAGGGGTAGTATTGCCATTTTTAAAATACGTAGTGACGAAAATTATACTTTTTGGACGGAATATTGACGGTTGGATAAAAGTGTTACTTTTTTTAACTTTTTTGGTCACGTATGTTACATTTTGAAACTTTGTGTCCTCGCGTGTAATTACCCCCAAACCTCAGGGACATGGGTGTAATTAGCCCTATATATTAAGCCACAAAGGCAGGGCCAACATGGGGCTAAAAGGTGGGCCAAAAGTGGGTCATAAGCAGGCCGGGCTGGGTAATTTCTAAAGAAAAATAGGCCTGGCCCAAGGCCCTACAGGTTAGGGCCAGTACTATTCATCAAATGGGCCGGGCCAGCCCGGACCTATTTAGGGTGGGGTCGGGCTGGCCCGCGGGCTCATTTGACATCTCTAATAGCAGTGCAAAAGAGGGTCTGCATGAGGCGTTTGGACTGAGAGGAGAAATTGTAAGTGATCTCAGACGTGGGTGCTGTGGTATGTGGGTATCTGGAAAGTACGACGCAAAATTTTGAAACGTCATTGCTAGCCATGTAATGCAAGAGAAGACTCTCTGAATCTTGAGTAACCTAACCCATGTGAATTGATATGCACATGCAGTCTTCTGCTTCTCAAGAAATATTGATGAATTTGAATAATTGATTTCTACTAAAGAGAAGCCATTGGAGTTTTCAGCTGTGACTACTACAGAACATGGACCCATTTCCCTTCTGGGTTCACACTTTCTCATGAAATCAAAAGAAACCCAGATGAGACTTTTGGAAAAGAATTAATGAGTGGGAAGAAGCTGTGTAATTGTGAGTATTGTGTGAGCAAGTGTAGTGAGTGAGAGTGCTTGTGTTTGTGAGAAGTGTGTTTTTGTGAGATAGAAGAGGGGCTGCTTATAGCCATGGTGCACAGTGGGTTGTGCGTGACAAGCCTGAGTGTAATGGTGTGTGAGGGTGTGAAAGATGTGAGAAATATGCATGTGTGTGTGTTTGTTATAGCGTACGTGAATGTAATGTATTATGTGTGGGGAGTGAACAACCTGTAACGTGTCAACGTGCGTGCGTGTGTGTGTGGGTTTGGACAGAAGGTGGAAAGAAGAAGAGGGGGGACACAGTTAAAGACCTGTGCAGTGGAGTGGTACACTATGCTTGCACAGTTGTACTACATAACTGCTGAGTATTGTACTATTATTGAAAAATGCTGAAACTTTACAAGAATGTTCTTAGTGAAATGTTAGTACTGTTAACATTTTATATTTTTCTGACATCATTTGGTATTTTTAATATTTTTTGCAAGTTTAGTTTTTCTAAAATTTATTTGGAGTCATTAAAATACTTAATAAATTCAATTTATTAAGGATATAAAAAGGTCTTAATTTCAATTTAAGAATTTCCAGAGTTGATTTGGTACTCAATCCATATTGCATTTGAGTTAGCTAAATAGATGATTTTTAAAATAGTTTTGATGTTTTTTAATTTTCAATTTCAATTTATGTATTGTCCTTATATATTGTAAAGCTATCATAAAATTATGGGACTTTGATTTGGCTAAAAATATTAATAGCTATTTTTGGGATTTGCTAATATTTAAAGAAATTATTTTAATTTGAAAATATTCAAATATTCACAAATTTTTTATTTTGACTTCTTATGATGTTCTAAGCTATGATAGTATTTTAGAATTTATTATGAATTTTGGGGTGGCTTAATGCCTTATAGAGAGTGCAGGATTATGGGTTAAGTTGGTTGTCTGAGGGATCTGTTTCATTTTGGTTTAGATTGAGAGTCTCGAAGTGAGTAATTAGTATAAGATCTATAGTGTTATAAGATTGGAATGTGTTCTAATAAGTAAATTGTCAATTAGGTTAAATTGAGGAATTTGAACAAGTTGAATAGTAGCACATAGCGTGGACTAAGGTAAGAGATTTTTATCCTAACCAAACTCTTCTTATTTGATTTCATATGTTATTTTGATTTGTTATCGTTATTCGTTTAGACTCTCTTATGTTGATACAAGTTGCATTGTTTGCCTTATATACCTTTCATTCAGCCTTAAAACGTTTATTAAAACTCTTATCGGTGCTCATTAATTTTTATCCATCGAGCATTGAATAATATGTTGCATTATCGAATTGTTGTCCTTCTTTATATTGACATGAGATTATGCATTGGTGTGTTTTGGCAGGAGTTGGTGTATATTAGGTGTATTGATATGGGCTAGTACCTTGACAGACTAGCCGGTGTATTGGTATGGGCTAGTACCTTGACAGACTAGCCGGTGTATTGGTATGGGCTAATACCTTGACAGACTAGCCGGTGCATTGGTGTGGGCTAGTATCTTGACGAACTAGCCGGTGCATTGATGTGGGCTAGTACCTTGATGAACTAGTCGATGCATCTGTGATTGTTTACATTGTATCTTAAAATTTTATTAATATCTAATTGAACTAGTTATGATTCTTTTGAAACGCTTGAAAAAAATTATCATTGAATTGTATTTGTGAATTATTTCTTAATTTCTTCGTTTGAGAGACCTTATAGAGCTCTCAAAAGTTCACTCCCATTTGACTTTCTTTCCGCAGTTGATAACCAATAATAGATCGCATTGGGTGTGGATTAGATCTAAGCCAAGCGAGGAAAGAGTATTTAAGTTTCAGTCTTAGTCAGTAGAATCCCTACGTGAGTTATTATTGTTATTTAGAATTGTTAACTTAGAATTAATGTTTTAACTATGATAGTATGCTAAGAGTATTATTTAACTCAATGGTTTGGTTACTTTGACTGGCTGATGGTTCTGAATTGGTTGAGTTTAAGGGTTTTATTGCCTTAATATAAATGATCGAACAAGTGCTAACGTTCCGAAAATCCAAGGATGTTACATAAAATTTTCATCCAAAACCCTAAAATGTTCTCTCCCTCTCCACGATTGCCTCCCTTCTTCTAATCTTCTCTCCCTCTTCACCGTTAGCCCCCTCCTGACCGGCAGCCACAACCATGTTCCATCACCTACTTCTCAAGTTTTCACGGCAACAAGAACACCAGCAAGTCATCGGAGATCTCGCAGGAATGGTCGCAGATGCAGATCTACTGCCATTTCTCCTTCAACTAGATCAGACGCGCCAACCAAAACTTCAACCCTCACATGCTCATTGGGGGCAACTACGGGACTATTCATGGCCCTAATACTTCCTCGACAACTACAGCATAGCCACCTAGTTCGCTCCGATATCGAGCTTCTCTCTCGCCTCCAGCACTACAACATTGTCTCCTTCATCGGCTACTGCATAGAAGGCGTCTAAATGATCCTCGTGTGCCAGTACAGGGAAGGGCGGGGCAGATCGGGGCGGGGACGGGCTTTCTAAACAAACTTAGGATCGGTTATGGTATTGCACAAACATGACCCAATGGCGGGGCGGGGTGAGATTTTAAGACCACCAGGGTGGGTATGGATTTCATAAGATCCGCATCTGACTCGCGCTCATTGTCATTCCTAATCAATGGTCGTTGGGTCAAAAGTAGCCTATCAATTTTCTTTTCTTTTGGTAATGATCTAGTCTTATTAAAAATTTTATGTATCTCTTATTTGAGAATTGGCAGTATAGATAACTTATTTCTAGCTTAAGTTCTAGCTCAAGAACAATTTGTCTAAAGCTACTTTAACTTCGTGTTATTTTTTTTCTCTTTTTATGTTAAATTGTCTATATTATACTCTAAAGCTTCATCACAGTGTACTCTAAAGTTATCTTTTGATGTGACCGAGCATGACCTTTTTAATCTTAGCTATACATCTTAAGCTACTAATTTTGTTGCGCATAAAATTCAGCATTTTTTTAACAAAAGATTTTTATTCTTGGCACACATTATTTATATTATAAATAACATACCTAATCATCTAAAAAACCAATATAGTCCTATTTCTGTAAATTTAAGTTTGCATCTTCATGCAAAGTTTGTTGATACAATATTTGGTCCACTTTAAACAAAAGATATATAAAGAAATTTAATAATACCTGAACTTAAGAACGGTTCTCTCAGGAGTAGCAACAATCAAGGTGTTCGTTTTATCGATTTGATGTATGCAACTTTTAGGTTAAGTTTTGACAAGATTTTTTTAAAGGTGAATAGAAACTTATATTTTCACCAAAAGATGCATTAGTGGACTTTTAACCTCTATTGACAAAATGTTTGAATTTGGTTAAAAATATTGGAATTGATTTCCAAATTAATTGAACCCTTAGATACTTTTCAGATTTATATATCAATGAAAAAAGAAATACTAATAGCATGGCCTCGATGAGTACATAAGTATTACCTTTATGGGATCTAAACCTGTGAATGATGTGTTTTCATTGGTCATTTGTTACGAAAGTGGACGTGTGATAGTGTGTCAATTTGGGCAACTTAGTAACTTATTGCACTTGCAAATTTTATATGAATTTGTCAAATCCAACTTATTAAGTATTGAACAATTAAAAGAAAAGTTCTTGAAAACATTTTTTTAATAAGACACAAATAGAACTCATATATGACTCCAAAGCTCAGGATGACTTCATTCAATGCAAGTTGGTGCATAACTCAACTGTCGACATATATTTATTTTTTGTCTGTAAAAAATATTTGTAAAAGAATTGTTGAATGTAAATTAAATATTTTTTTGGGGAGATATTTAACTAAAAGTAGAAAAAAAACACCCTTAATTTTAGATAACTCTAAATTCAAATAAGGTATTTTAATAAAACAATGTGAAATCTCCTTCATTATAAACTCCTTAAATGCAAATAGAGTATTTTAGAGAAAAAGACTTAATATTATGCAAAAAGTCAAAAATATCCTTAATTTATATCAAACTCTAACTTATAAAAAAGCATTTTGAGGATAAAAAGTTAAATATGGTATTTTCAAGTGACAATATATAGCCATTTAATCCCTTGGGATCATATTGTACGGTGGGGCTGGATTAACACATGATCTCTTTGCACTAAAAGATGCATTAGTTAACTTTAACTTATTTTGTGACAAATATTTTAATGTAGCTACAAATGCTAGCCTCATTCTTTGAAAGTCAAAAACACTTAATTTTTGTAAACCTTTTAAATTTAATAAGGGTCTCTTTGAGAAAAAAAATGTTTAGTTATATAACTCGTGCGAATCATTCTAAATATTGGGCCTAGATTCACACCCATTTTTGTTAAATTCATTCTCTTGTGTGAGTAAAAGATATATTAGAGAACTTTTAACCTTTTTACAGACAAAATATTTAATTTTTAAAATTTTTGTAAACCTTTTAAATTTAAAAAGAGTATTTTTAAAGAAGAAAATTTTTAGCCATTTAATTCGTGGGGATCATTATTATACAGTCGGCCTGGACCATTATCCATTTCTATTAATTTATATTCTTTTGTTACTAAAAGAATTTTAACCTTTTAGCGACAATATTTAAATTTAGCCAGAATTTGTAATTTTGGTTCACCATTTTCTTAAGGAAAAAAACATTTAATTGTTTAGCCAATTGGATATCAAAACTTAAGAGTTTTTAAGCCAAAAAAATCATTTATTGTTCAAGTTCAAATAAATTAGAGGCTTTATTAATTGAATTTCAGGTAGCCCTATCACTCATAATAATAAACTATATAAAGACAATAATCATATGAAGAAAATGTTATTATGCAAGTGTATGATATCCACGACTTACTAGAACATACAAAGGCATAACCATGCGAAGGACGTATTATCATGCAAATAAAAGAATTTCAATCACTCCACTGCGAACTTAGGATTATTCATTTGCGATAAACCTAAATTATAATTAGGAGCAAATTGGTACAATCTACCGATCCTTAAAAGTGATGATTCTATATGCATCTTAAAAAAAACCAACAAAACTCCAATTTTACGTTAACTTCCTTCTACCAATATGTCTATATTTAAACCTAAAAATAAACGCTATACAATAGCTTCAATATAGTAATATGTTTGTATTGAATCTTTATACATGTTCAATAACTTAAAAGTTTATAGAAAACTTTGTTATATGCAAGTTATTTTCTATAATAATTTTTTATAAAAAAGATGTAATAGGTGTAGGTACTTAAGTTTTAACGTGAATGGAGGTATGTTTTGAGAGGGTCTTTTTTAGTAATGATCTTTGGAGAGAGTGCAGTAGTTCAAAGGTTATTTTATAGGATTTTTTACTTTTTTTCTTTAGTAAAAGTCAAAGTACCCCTTAACCATAACAAAAACACATATTTTAATAAGAGTATTTTAAGGAAACAAACTTGATATCTTGTGAGAAGTCAAAAACACCTTACACTTTAATTCAAAAAGGTATTTTATGAAAAAAAATTAAGTTATAAATCAAAATCACCCCTAATCTAATTATATACATATATGAAAGCCGAAACTGAGAGAATGTAACACTCTCTTTCCTACTTGACATAACTCTCTTTATGTCATTTGACAATCAACCAATCATATAAATTTTATTTTTCTCTCTTCCACGTGCACGCAGCATGTCCCACTAAAAAATAAATATATATATCTCTCTCTCTCTCTCTCTCTCTCTCTCTCATAAATTTTAAATTTATATCTCATTCTAATCAATATCTTATTCAAATCTTAAAACTTTTCAATATTTACACAACTCTAACATGTTTTCACAATCTAACAAGATTAATCTCTTTCTTTTTACACTATTATAAGTTATATAAAATATTTTTTATCTATATGTCTGTATATACGTATAATTATCTCTCGTACTATATTTTTTCTTATGTCGCATAACTTTTTATACGGTTTTAGGTGAGTTTTATTAGTAAAAATCTCATTACATGGGTTCTTAACATTGTTACAAAAAATGGTAAAAAAAAAACTCATAAAAAGGTGAAAAAATATTTTTTGTTATTTGTATTCGATATATAAATATAAACTTTTAATTAGTCGTTATTGGTCCCGTGTGCAACGCACGTAGTTAATACTTGTCTTTTATGAAGACTTCAATTTAAAAAGTGTATTTATGGCAAAAAAATTTGAAATGAGCGTACATTAAGAAAAATAATTTAATATCTTATGAGAAGTCAAAAATACTTTTAAAGTTTATAAGACTCTAATTCCAAAATGATATTTAGAGGAAAGAAAAGATTAGACATTTAATTTCATCCGTGCTTTATATATGTGAATGTGTGTGTGTGTGTGTGTGTGTATATATATATATATATATATATATAGAGAGAGAGAGAGAGAGAGAGAGAGAGAGAGAGAGAGAGAGAGAGAGAGACTGTATATTTGACACGCTGAATGGACGCTTGTAAAAATTTCCCAGTGTTGGAAAAGTCAAACTGACACTTGTGTAAAATTTTCACTTGTGTTGAAGAAGTCCAAACGTATTACATTTGACACTTCCGAGTTTCCAGATGAGCTTAACTGGTCTTAGGGACATGCTTAACGTTCTTGACTCTGAATTAGTCAATCCACGCGCAGATCCATGTATTTGAGAGCTCAAACCTGGACCAGAACCATGCAATAATGTGTACCAATAGAATCAACCAGGTCACTATAACTAGGATATGGTTATAAACGTATTGTATTCTTGTGAGATAATAATAATAATGTTACGGTGTTAAGCACAAATAAGTGCAATTTTCGTGACTTAAAATACAAATGAAAAGACTTTTGATGCAACTTGCAACTTTCCTTACAGTAAAGGTTGCAACTCTCAGCGTCGTCGCTGGTTATGATTAGTGTCATTAGTTTTAAATTAACATTTAACAATAAATTTTTATAGTACCTTTTTAGTTTTACTAATCAAATGTCATAAACTATATCTAACAAGAGTTGATCGTCATCAAATGAAGATTGTAGTCTTTTACTACTATATGAACAGGGGCGGAACTACATATGTACGAGGGGGGGCTAATGCACCCCCTGAGATTTTGAAAAAAAAATTATATATAGTTTTTTTTTCACTCGCAACTCTCTTCCTCTCTCTCTCTCTCTCTATCTCTCTCCCTCTCTCCTCCTCTCGGCTCTCACTGGCATCGACGGTCGACCTCTCAGTGTCTCCCGACCACGGCACGGCAGTCGCCTCACCTCACAGTCACCACTCACCGGTCACGGCGCCTCTCAGTCACCGCCCACCGGTGACGGGTCATCGGTCACGGTCTCAACTCTCACGGAGTCACAGACGGCGGTCGAAGCCCCGAAGGCCCTCCCCACCCCAACTTCGGCCGGCGGCCAGATCTAGTCTAGATCTACTAGCCGGCAGACAAAGACACGAAGTGACTAACCTATCTCTCTGTCTGCGGCCAACATCGCAACTACTCTCTCAGACTCTCACCCACTCCCAGACAGACAGACCGTAGACACCCACTGGCGATGGCCGACGGCTTACGCCGACACGACAGGGGCTCCTCTAGTCGACTCTCTCTAGAGAGCTCAGCTCAGATATGGAGGGACAACCGACTAGTCGAGTGGAGGCGCCGATTGCCGATGTGGTCTTCTTCAGATCTGGAACAACCATCAACCGAAGAAAAAGCGGTGACCGGCGAGTGGTGACGGCGAGGCGAGGACTCCACCGGCTGTGTAATATCCCAAACTTCGGGAGCCGATTAAAATAGTCATCCGTGACCCAAAAAATAAATGGGCGCTAATTTTGAGCAATACTCGGGTATTAGAAGCTTGTGGAAGCTTAAAAGAATTTTGGGGCAAAAATAGTAATTTTTGAAATTTCGGGGACATTTTCATAATTTTGGGAAACTTTGGTGGCATCAATGTAATTAATGTTCTTAGTAATGAAAAAATAATGAAATGAGTGACGGTATACATTTTAGTGACATTTAATTAAATTAACGAAGATTAGAAATTTTTGGGGTTTAAATGTAATTATATGAAATTTTAGGGGCCATTTTGCAAATTTTGGAACTTTGGTATTTAGGTGTCAAATTTAGAGAAGGCACTCCTAATTTATTGCCACCTCCTACCTGGTCATCTGCTGACTAACCTAACTGTTCGATCAAGAGATAAGCTTAACAAAACAAAGAAATAGAAAGGAAGTTGGGGAGGAACATATAAATAAAAAAAGAAAGAAAAGGGAACTTACCATTTCTGGAAGGATGAACAGTGTCAGAAGAAGAAAAAAAAGAGAAATTGAGGCACGATTAGCGGTGAAAGGGGGAGATTCGAATGAATTCTTTTGGTAACCACCTTCTACTATTTTAGTGTGTGAGTTTGGTGTTCAGTGTGTTTTTTTTTTTTTCTGAATGTTCAGTGTGTTTAAACATTGTGGGTGTGTCGTGTGTATTGGTGGGGTGCATTCATGGCTGCCGGGGGGGGGACTATGGGTGAGTTAGCCGTAATTGTGTGTATAAGCGAGGTTACAATGAGTGTTGGAAGGCTGCGAGGGGTGATAGCAGTGGGTGTGAGGCAGTTCATGAGGTTGGTGCACGTTTTTGTATGTGCAGTGTGTGGGTTCTGAGTGTGCTTCAGTGTGTGTGTTCATATGTGTTTTCGGGTGAGTGATGGGGTGTGTGAAGGTATGGTTAATTGAATGTTAATGTGTGTTAGGTGTAAATTCATTCGGGTAGAGATTTTGGGAGCATTTGGAAGAGTGGCCATGGGAGAGAGAAGCGTACCAGTGAGTTGTGTGTGTGCAGTCGTGAGGAAGAAGGTGATGTGTGTGCAAAAAAGGTGAAATAGTGTGTGTTTTGATCTCAATAGTAAGTGTAAGTGTCGCTAAAGACCAAAATTTATTAGGCAGTTTTTTAACGAATTTTCATAAATAACTGGAGCCAAAATTAGACAAAATTTAAAATAGTAACCCCCAATAACTTTACGAGATCTACGTTCTGGAAAATTTTGGGAATTTTTGGAGTCCGCAAAGAGTGATAAATGAGGTTATTGGATAACTACAATTATCAATTTATTTAGCATAGCAACCCAAGTTATTTTAACCTGAAAATTTTATGGAAGCCCTATTTTATAGATATGATTCATTATCTAAAATTTCGGGGCATTCCAAGGCTGATAGATATTTTTCGCGAAACTGGCCTTTTAGCGCTCGATCGAGACACTGTTTCAGGATTTTTGGACGACAATTTTTTAAAATACTTTTTAGTCCAGAAATGACATCAGGATACTTAAAATAGAGGTTTAAGATATTTTCGAGATTTTTCCTGTGCCAGAAGCCCCCGGCGTGTTTTGGTAATTTATCACCCCGAAGGGGTATTTTGGTAATTTTACCTATATGAGGTATTATGAAGTAAATTTACATACAGTAAGATTATTTTAGTGACTTTGCTTTTGGAAAAGTCATTTTGATGATTAAAGTGTAACGGGGGGTGTTTTGATAATTTGCCACCCGAAGGGGTATTTTGGTAATTTGACATAAGAAAGGTATTTTTACATAAATTTATATATGGAAAGTTTATTTTAGTGATTCTACTTATGGGTAGACCATTTGGATGATTTAAGTCCGAGAGGGGCATTTTGGTAATTTTACACCCTAGGGGCGTTTCTGTAAATTTACATACCCGATGAGGGAAGGTTCATTTTGGGAGCATGTGTGAGTTCGTATTAAGTTATACTTTTGTTCTGTAGGTTATATTCTAATGGTTCAATTATTCTGTTTAGGTTAAAGCTAAAGACTTCCGGTTAGGATAATTTAGCTACAGATCCAGGTAACGGATTCTATCTGAACCTTGGGTAAGGACTTTTGTCCGAACCCTTATTTGATTACTTGTACTCGTAAGTACTCATTTGATATATTTATGACTAATGCCGAACTCTGAGTTAGGTATTGATATCAACATGTTTTTGCCCAGAAAACTCTAATGTTGAACCTGAATCGGTTATTTGGAAATCTTGTAATGCTCGCATGTTATTGCGGGCTGCGCAAATTTGATAATTTTCTGTATCCACTCTCCCTAATTGTTGTGATTATATTCGATAATTATTCGCAGTCGTTCTGTTGTTTATCTGTGATTTTTCTTCTGAAATTCTGATTTCTTCTGAATTGTAAATCTGATATCTATTCGAATCGTTTTTGTTGTTTATCTGTGATTTTTCTTCTGAAATTATGATTTCTTTTGAAAATCTCGAATGTTGACTTATGTCAGTATGATTATTGTTATGAGAACCCGAATTGATTCCGGGGATATGAGCTTATGTTAACGCTCATTGATATTGTTAATTTATGTGTTGACCTGGGTACCTGTTTATTGGGGAGGCGGTATAAGGCTGGTTGAATCCTGCATGAAACGCAGGCTAGTACCCAAGTGGACTAGTAATTATTTAGTACATCATGCATGAGTACACTATATGATCTTGCCATAATGGCATTGCAATCGCCCAGGATCAACATTGATTTTTGATTTTCTTTAGCTATAATGATTTGTACTTTGGTTGAAAGCCCTTGACAAACATTCATTTACTTAGCTAGAAGGATTTGTACTTGGGTTGAAATTCCCAGACAAGCCTTTATCGTATTATTTGATTTGATTTATGCTCGGATTGAAATCCCTTGAGCAAGGGAAATTTTCATGGTACTTGGAAATGCGGACTTGAAAAGGATCTTTTATTGATCGTTTTGGATCTATTCTGATTGTTAATATTTATTTTGGTATTTATTTCTGATGAACTTTGCTCAGTTTGGGTAATTATTGAATTTTGATCATTCGAAGTGTCTTGAAAATCATCGTCGGTTGGATTTTTCGGAGTCATGTTATAATCTCTTTTGTAGTCGTTGTACGACCTTACTGAGCTCTCAAAAGCTCAGTCTCCGTTTGATTCCCTTTTGTAGGTGACGATAAGCTGTAGTAGGTTCGGGAATGGGTTAGAGTCTGCGTGAGGTTCCGGTGAGCCCACCACTACTGTGTAGGGAGACCCCTGCGTGGGTCAGTACTGTAAATTCGTTCTTAGGAAATTTGAATTGCGAAGAACGTA